>PVKB01001603.1:123622-198198 GCA_004027205.1 Ctenodactylus gundi
CAGACTCCTTAGTTGCTTGGTGTTTTAAAAGACTTTTTTTTATTAGTTCTGGAAATACTATGCCATGATGAAAGTTATGTGACTTTTGAGTTAGGTTGCCCAATTTTAGAATCCAGCTTTGCTGGTTTTTGTTTTTTTGCTTGCTCATTTGTTTGCTTGCTTCCTTTCTTTCTTTTTCCCTCTTTTTCTCTTCCTTTCCTTCATACTAGAGACGGAGCACAGGGCCTTCACACTGAGCTACAATCCCAGCTTATTTTTTAGTTTTCATTTGACACAGGGTCGCACCAAGTGTTGGAATTAAAAGCAAGCACCACCATGCCTGGCTTATGCAGTGCTGGGGAATCAAACTCAGGGCCTTGCATTTGCTAGGGAAGTGCTCTAAACCTGAGCTATATTCCTCCAGCCCAGTATGTCTATTTTTAAAACAATTTTTACAACATCTTACTTTGTAGTCCAGGCTAGTCCTGAACTCACTATGTGGCCCACGCTGGTCTTTCAGTGATAAGGTCTTACTCTGTAGGCCAGGCTGGTCCTGAACTCACTGTGGAACCCAGGCTAGCCTTGGATTCATGGCAATCCTCCTCCCTCAACCTCCCAGGTTCTGGGATTACAGATGTGCTTGAACTGCTGTGCCATTCCTCCAGCCTCAGTTCTGGCTTACTTGTCATACCGATTATCTATTTTCTTGTAATAAAATATGTTAAAACTTCATGGCTTAAGATGCCAATCATTGGCTTGGGTGTAGCTCAGTAGTGTTTTGTTTGCCTAGCATGTACAGAGACCTGAGTTTGATACCCAGAACTGCAAAGACCAAAAATTACTTATTTTATATTGTTAAGATACAGGAGTTTTTTGTTTTTTGTTTGTTTGTTTGTTTGTTTGTTTTGAGACAGGGTCTTAATCTATAGTCCAGGCTGGTTCTGATTTTCACTATGTAGCCCAGGCTGGCCTTGAACTCACAGCAGTCCTGCCTCAGCCTCCTGAGTGCTGGGATTACATGCATACATTTTTATACTCGGCTTTTGTGGTGCTAGAGATTTGAATTGAGGTACTTAGTGCTTGCTAGGCAAGAGCTTTAACTATTGAGCTATCCCTCCTGCCCCTGTTTATTTGTTTTTGAGATAGGGTCTGGTCCCAAACTCACTATGTAGCCCAGACTGGACCAGAACACATGGCAAGCCTCCTGCCTCAGCCTCTGGAGTGCTGGGATTATAGGCATACTCCATCACACTGAGTTTATAACTGGCTAATTTTTATGTGGTGCTGAGAGACAGGACCCAGATCCTTGAGGACACCAGGCATGTGCTCTAACCACTGAGTTATACCCTCAGCCCAAGACAGATTTTTTTCTTGTTCTTTTTCTTTTTTCTGTTACAGGAGGTTAAACACAGGGTCGTTACATTGAGGTACCTCCCAGCCCCTGGGTGTTGAGACAAGGTCTTGCTAACCACTGAGCCGTTCCCCGGCCCTTGGGTTATCTTTTGATATAGTTAAGACTGACTATTGCCTATCTATCCATATGATCTTTTGCCTTTGTTTGTAGTTCTTCTTTCTTTTTTGTGATACTGGGGTACTCTGCCATGAAGCTATATCCCCAGCTCTTTTTATTTTTTATTTTGGAACAGGGTCTTGTTAAGTTGCCCAGACTAGCTTAAACTGATCGTCCTCCTGCCTCAGCCTCTTAGGCATGTGCCACCATGAACAGCCCCCTTTTAAGTTTCTAGTTTCCACTGCTTAGTTTCAGGAGTAACTTATACTGTTTGCTTTTTTATCCCAATGGTATAATTTATTTTTATTTTTTATTTATTTATTTTTTTGAGATAGGGCCTTGCTCTGTAGCCCAAGCTGGTCCTGAACTCAGTGTGTAGCCCAGGCAGGCCTTGACTCATGGTAGTCCTCCTGCCTCAACCTCCAGAGTGCTGTGATTACAGGTGTGTGCCACCACACCTGCCTTTATGTTGTGCTGGAGAATCAAATTCAGGTTCTTGACCTTGCTAGACAAGCACTTTAACCTACAGCCCTGTTTTTGACTTTTGAGATAGTCTTGCCAAGTTGCCTAGGCTGGGCTTGAACTTGAATGTCTCTGGCCTCAGTGTCCCAGAGTGCTCGGATTACAGGCCTGTATACCCACTGCACAACAAACCTCCCACGCTGAAAGTGGGTACCCACTGCACAACAAATTCTCTTTCTCCTCCTAGCCTCTAGCAATCCCTATTTTATTTTTCGTCCCTGTAGTTTTGTCAACTCTTGGTACCTCATGTATGTGAAATTATATTTATCCTTTTGTTTTTCAAGATATAAGTAGGAATGTACTTTATTTAGAGAAGAAAAAGACAGAAGCTTCCACTAACTGTGATGGGGTTCCAGAGAGGGGTGTCCCATATTTGTTTTGTTACTGGTTTATTTCCCTTGGCATAATGTTGTCAGGGCTTACTTATATTATACCCTGTGGTCAAGTTTTCATACCCTTTGGGTGCCGGGGATTGAACCCAAGGCATCGAGCATGCTGAGCACTTACTGCCCCACCGAGCTGTGCCCCCAGCTCTTCTTTCCCTGTTACAGCTGCCATGGCTGTGTCGGTATGCTTTGCTGCATGGGTTTACGCTTTCATTCGTCCGTGGATACTTAACTTGCCTTTTGGATGTTTCCATCTTCATTTACATTTCTCATATTTATGCTTTCATATTTAGTATCTTGTTTTGGCAGGTACCGCTTAAATCTGAATCAGGGTGAACTAAAACAAGAAGTAGAGGAGTATCTTCCCTCGTTGTCCAAGTGGGCTGGCGATTTCATGTGCAAGGGTGCTGCAGCTGGCCCTCCTTGTGTGCAGCTCTCTCTGTAAGTAGTGTACTTTGTTTATATAATGCTCGTGTCATCAGCCCAGGATCCCATTCTATATGTTGAATTAAAACTTTCTGAAAGCTGAGTTACCACAGTTACACATTTTATTGAATTGGATTACAAATTGTTGTTCTTAGTGTCTTTACATGACAGAAGAGACTAATGAATAGAAAGTATTTTTTATTATGAGAAGTTACTCTATCATTTTGTAAATTATTCTGATTTTCTTTCTTTTCTTTTTAAATTTTTGAGACAGGGTCTTGCTGTGTAGTGCAGGCTGGTACTGAACTCACTGTTTCGCCCAAGATAGCCTCAAACTCATGGCAATCCTCCTGCTTTAGCCTCCCGAGTGCTGGGATTACAGATGTGCACCACCACATCCAGCTTTATATGGTGCTGGGGAATCGAACTTAAGGCTTTTCACTTGTAAGACAAGTGCTTTATAATAAGCTGTGCCATTTCTGTAGCCAGCCCCTCTTTTTTTTTTTTTTTTTTTTTCCTTTTTTCTTTTTTGAGACTGGGACTTGCTCTGTAGTCCAGACTGATCTTGAATTCCCTGTGTATCTGAGGGTGGCCTTAAAGTAATGTCAATCCTCCTGCCTTAGCTTAAATGCTGGGATTACAGGTATGTGCCACCACACCTGGCTTACGTGGGCTGGGGAATTGAACTCAGGGCCTTTTGCTTGCCACAGTTTAACCGCTGTGCTATATTCCCCCAGACTGTTGCCTAGTTAGCTTCAGCCTTAAAAGCAGTTTTTTAAGAGAAGTTAGTAAGACAGCATTTTCTTCTCATTTGTTAACAAAACATCTGTTGGCTTTAGTAAAATGAAATTAGCAGGCCACATTAATCTAAATGAAATTTATTAATTTTTTTATCCTTTTTTTTGTGGTACTTGGAACCCTCAGCCTCATGTATGCTGCAGTAGGTTGCCCACTAAGTTGCCTACACTGGTCTCCTCACTTCAGTTCCTCTTGCCTTAGAGTAGCAGGTTTATGCCATATACCTGGCTTCAGCTGGAATTCTTACTCTTGAAATTTGAATTTTGATACATAAAATATTTTATTACTAAAACATATCTGTTTTCAATTAAAATTTTCATTAACTTTAGTATTTTATATGGTTTTGAGTCTAAATAATTATTTTAAAATATTTCCAGTAGATGGAATAGATAAGAGTTAGTATTTAACTGACCTTTCTTTTGATCTCTTAATCCAAAATAAATATAACTGTCCTGAAAAAGAATAAATAATAGATAAGAAAGGTATAAGAATTTTTAAAAGTTACTTCTTTCTTTAGCACTTATATATTTATTCTTTTGTCTTGTGTTCATGGCTAATTTAACAGGTTAGGTATTAAAGTCAGAACCTCTTTTATAATATAAGAAAGAACATTTGAGTACTTGATTTTACGTATAGATAGTAGCAGAGATGGATTTATTTAATGATCAAATACAGAAAATAATGATCTTCTCCAGTTATTGTCACATGGTATATGTGGGTATTGGCAAATGGTGGGATAGACAAGCAGCTTTCTCTCACCCAGTGTATAATAGGGTGTTGTATAAAGACACATGTTCTGTCTCATTTAGGGTTTATCACATGCAAACCTATATATATATATATATATAATAATTACTATTTTTTATGGTATTGAGGATTGAACCCCAGGCCTTCATACTGGGCTATATCCCCAGCTCCCTTTTTGGTTTTTATTTTTTATTTTTTTGAGACAGGGTTTTGCTCTGTGGTCCAGGCTGGTCCTGAATTCACTTCAGAGCCCAGGCTGGCCTTGGACTCACGGCAGTCCTCCTGTCTCAGCCTCCCGAGTGCTGGGATTACAGGCGTGTGCCACCATGCCCAGCTTATGTGGTGCTGGGGAATCGAACTCAGGTACTTAGTGCTTGGCTTAGCGCTTGCTCAAGCGCTTTAACCGCTGAGCCATTCCTCCAGCCCCTTGGTTTTTATTTTTGAGACAGGGTCTTGCTAAGTTGCAAGTTGGGCTTGCACTTGTGATCCTCCTGTCTCATCCTCCCACAGTGCTAGGATTATAGGCCTGTCCCATTGGGCCCAGTTTAAGTATTAATTTATGTAATAATAGTGTACCAATTTCTGTCACTAGTTCAGCAGGCCAAGTAATGACAGTGTTAATGAATCTAGACCTAGGAAGATAAAGGCACAAGTTAAGATTATAGTAGGAATGAACAAAGATAAATGAAGATTATAGTAGGAATGAACAAAGATAGATGATAAATATTAAGAAAGATCACATGAGCCAGAGCCCACAGGGCAAAGGTTCTTAACAGTGGAGCATGCATAAGAGTCTCTTGAAGGGTTTGTTACTGTGTGCTGCCTCACCCTGCCGTCTTTGCTGGCATGGATGTGCAGTGGGCATTTGCCTTCCAAGGTGAGTCCAGAGCTAGTGGCTCTGGGCCATGCTTTGAGAAGTGCTGCTGTAAAGGTGTGTAGACTTCCCCATCTTCGCATTCTTGGTGTGCAGTAGTAGACATCAACAGATGTGAAGTAAACTGTGTTCTACTTCAGTGTTCTCTGTGTATGTGTCTTTTTTTGTAGGCCAAGTGATGGTGGTAATAATTCAACATGTAACATTGAAGTAATAAACTCACTGGATATTGAAGAAAGCATTTGGTCCCCTCGATTTGGCTTGAAGGGCAAAATAGATGTCACAGTTGGTGTGAAAATGTATCAAGGTCGTAAAACGAAATACAAGATAATGCCACTGGAGCTTAAAACTGGAAAAGTGTCAAATTCTGTTGAACACCGTAGTCAGGTATATATCTTAAGAAAATGATCTGTTTAATATATCCACACATGTAGTCTGTATTATATATTTTGGTTCAATTTATGTAACACTTATTTGAGTCTTGATGTATCAGCCTTTTCAACTTGTGATACAACAGAGTACTCAACTTGTTTGTATCAATGTAGAAAATTAGTAGAAAATTTTCTTCAGCAAAGTTATACAAGAGTTGAATTTGTAAGCCGTCAATGCTAAGTTTATGCTGCCAAATCATCAGTATAAATAGATACATTTTTTTTTGTTTTTTGAGACAGAGTCTCACTCTAGCCCAAGCTGGTCCTGAACTCACTGTGTAGCCCTGGACTCACAGCAGTCCTGCCTCAGCCTACCAAGTGCTGAGATTCTTATCATTATTGAATGTGGTGTGGGAGTACACAAAACAACAATAACACAGCTTTATTTATTTTGTGTGTGGGGGGTAGATAGATACTAAGGATCAAATCAAATCCATGATTTTTACACTGAGTTACATTTTCAGCCTTTTTTTTTTTTTTTGGTGGCACTAGGGGTGGAACTCAGGGCTTTCACACTGAGCTACATCCCCCACCTTTTTATTTTCGATTTTGAGACAAGGTCTGGCCAAGTCATTCAGTTGCATAGGCCATTCTTCAACTTGCAGTTCTCCTGTCCCTGTCTCCCGGAGTGCTAAGATTGGTATAGGCCAGTGCCACAGGGACCAACAATAGTATTTTTATTAAAAATTAAATTTATTTTTCCCTTGAAATTTGTTATGTTATTTGAGCAGATTTTATATAAAGTAAAGTTCAGATTCAGTGTACTAATTTAAATATCCAAAGATTAAGGAGACTTTCTTTATTACATCTATTAAATCTTTCTTGATATTCTTTTTTTTTTGGTGTATGCGATACTAGAGATTGTGTCAGGGTCTTTGCACTGAGCTGTATCATACCTAGCCCTTATTTTTATTTTTACGTTTTTATTTTAAGACTGTGTCTAGCTATTTCACCAAATTGCCCAGGCTGGGCTCAAGTTTACTGTCCTTTTGTCTTCGCCTCCTGGAATACTGGAATTACAGCTCTCTGCCCCTGTTCTTTTGTTCCTTCTTTCTTCCTTTCTTTTCTTTTTTGAGACAGGGCTGTACTCTGTAGTATAGTCAGGTTCTGAATTCATTATGTAGCCCAGCTGGCCTAGAACTCACTGCAATCTGCCTGTCTCAGTCTTCTTAGTGCTGGCATTACAGGTGTGTGCCACCAGGCCTAGCTTATTTTATGTGTTTCTGGGGAATTGAACTCAGGGCCTTGCACATGGTAAGTAAGCATGGAGAAGGCTCTGGGCTCGGTCTCTCCCATACCTCATAACAGCTGGTCATGATGGTGTACACCTATCATCTCAGTACTCAGGAGGCTGAGGCAGGAGGATTGCCTGGTATTTGAGGCCAGCCTGTGCTCATGGTGAGTTTAGGACCAGCATGGACTACAGACCAAGACCTTGTCTCAAAAAACAAACAAACAAAAAACCAACCTCGTATGTAGGCACATGCCTATAATCCTAGCACACTGGTAGGCTGAGGCAGGAGAATCATAAGTTGGAATGCTTCTTGGGCAACCTAGTGATTTAGTGATACTCAGTCACAAAGTCAGGGCTAGAGATTTAGCCCAGTACAAAAGCCTTGGGTTAGTACCCATTATTGCTAAATAAGTAAATAAATAAATTAATTAAAGTAAAAGGGCTGAAGGTGTTGCTCAGTGTGAAAGCTCTGGGTTCAATCTCCAGTATTGCACAAAAAGAAAAAAAAATAAGATATAAATATAATTTGAAATTGTGTAAGAGTTAACTAAAGTTAGTAGACTTGGTATTTTAGAATTTTATGAATTAAGGTTTGAACCATCCTAAATCATTTGATATTTGAATTCTGAAGCTCTCTTGGAAAGTAAATCATTTTGTTGTTAGGCTGTGTATAACTCTAAATGACTTGTTCTTCCTGCTGACACTTTTTTTATAGTCTAAAGGGATGGTTTCTAACTTGGCTTAGATAGCTTCTCTGATGGGCACCACTAAATCTCAGGCAGTTAGTGTCACATGTCCTGGAAAAATAGCACTCTGTAGAGTTAGTCTCCTTTGGTTGTCACAGTCTTTGGTTGTCACAGTAACTATGGCATACATGAAAAACTTTATGTAGTTGACTTATTTTGAAGCAGGCAGAGTAGTGTCTAAGAACTGTTAACTTCTAAATGTAAAAAGTATAGTTTAATTTTCTTCTGACTTTTTTGGAAATTAAATATTTACTAAGACCATATAAAGACCCTATACTTTTTCTTTTCTTTTCTTTTTTTTTTTTTTTTTAAGACAGGGTCTTGCTTTGTAGCCCAGGCTGCTCCTGAACTCAGTAGCCCAGACTAGTCTTGGATTCATGACAGTCCTGCCTCAGCCTCTCGAGTGCTGGGACTTCAGGTGTGCACCACCAAACTGCTTTATGTGGTGCTGTGGAATTGAACTCAGGACCTTGTGTGTGCTAGGCAAGCGGCTGAACTGCTGTGCCATTCCTCCAACCCCCGTATACTTGTTTGTTGTCTGAGAAACTGAGAAGCACGAATTGTTCATTTGCATTGTGTTTGTGTTAACCCATTTTTCTTATGTTATTTTAGGATGAAAGAAATTTCATTGACCTTTTGATTTTAAAATTATGTAGTGGTTACCAGATAATGTAGGGCAGGCTTAGGAAGTTATAGTTTTGTTTAAGACAATGTCCCATGTTTAACAGCTTGTTTTTTATACAGGTGGTTCTGTATACACTGCTGAGCCAAGAAAGAAGAGTGGACCCTGAGACTGGCTTGCTTCTCTACCTCAAGACAGGGCAGATGTACCCTGTGCCTGCCAAGCACCTCGATAAAAGAGGTTGGGCTTTTGCTTTTCTTTCACTTCTCTGGGTCCTTTCCTGCCCTTACCTTTGGTCCGTTTATATCTGAATTCTGCTTAATGCAGTGACAAGGCCTGCTCAGCTTGTCATTTATAGTTGTGGTATTTAAAGAAAAAAAGAGAATTTTAATAATGTGGTCTATAATGAAAGTATTATTTTCAAATTTCTTAACACAAAACCTTATTTAGGGGCTAGGAGCATAGCTCAGTGGTTAGAGTGCTTGCCCAGCATGCACAAGGCCCTAGGTTTGATTCTCTAGCACCACATAAAAATTACTTAATATTTGGAAGCCAAGCATGGTGGCACATGTCTGTAATCCCAGCACTCAGGAGGTTGAGGCAGGAGGATTACTGTGAGCTCAAGACCAGCCTTGGCCACATGGTGAGTTCAGGACCAGCCTGGGCTATAGACTGAGACCCTGTGTCCAAAAAAAAAAAAAAAATAATAATAATAATACTCCAGTTATGGTAGTATGGTAGTATAGTAGGAAATGTGATTTGCTATTCTCTCCTGTCTTTTATGCTGTTAAATCTAAAAGTTTTACTAATATAATGGAAAGTATATGCGATATGCTTCTTAAAAAGACATTTTACTTTTTTCCTACCTGCCCATAGAATTGTTACAGCTGAGAAACCAGATGGCATTCTCTTTGCTGCATCGTATTAACAAATCTGCTACGGGACAGAAGACACAGCTTGCTGCTCTGCCGCAAATAATTGATGAAGAGAAAATCTGTAAATATTGTTCACAAATGGGCAACTGTGCTCTATATAGCAGGTAAATACACTCTTTGAAAAGCATTCTTTAATTAAAATTTTTTTTGTATGCTACTTGTGGTAATTTAACCCAGGTGTGTTCTAGCCCTGAGATATATTCCCAATCCTTTTTATTTTTTCCTTGAGAACATCTTGCTAAGTTGTTCAGCAGGACTGAAATTTGTGATCCTTCTTCGTTGGCCTCCTTCAGTTTGAGGTAATAGGCATGTGCCACTGTAGCCAAGTAAAAAGCATCATTTTAAGTTGAGTATGAACTCAGTTTGCTTTGTCATTGGTAGCTGGTCTGGCACTGGTGATTTCATTTTATTTTTATCTTACATTTGTGTGAATTTCAGTATTTTTGAAATCAAGTGGGTAGAAAAATCTAAGTTCTTTTTGAAAAAGGGTCTTATTTTATAGTCTGGCCTGGTCCCGAACTCACTGTGTAGCCCAAGGTGGCTTTGAACTCAGTGCAATCCTCCTGTTTCAGCCTCTTGACTGCTAGGATTATAGACATGTAGCACCACACTCAGTTAATGTGGTATTGCAGATTGAATCCAGGGCCTTGTGCTTATTAGGCAAGTGCTCTAATCTGTGTGCTATTCCTCCAGCCCCAAACTGAGTTCTGTTAAGTTTATTTTCTGGGTAAAAATAAGATGTTTTTGGGGGACGAGGGGAAAAAAAATAAGACGTTTTTGAAACTTTTCAAAAGTGTGTGTTTTCACCTTGCTGCATATAGTTTCTGTGAAATAATTTTAGGACTTATGAAGTTTGGTTAAGGAAGATATATATTTTAAGTATAATGAATATAGCACAGGTTTTCTGATTATTACCTGTCTATCCAAATGATCTTTTGCCCTTATTTGTATTTCTTCTCCTCCGTGTGTGTGTGTGTGTGTGTGTGTGTGTGTGTGTGTGTGTGTGTGTTGTGTGTGTGTGTGTGTGTGTGATACTGGATAATGAGCCCAGGATGCTGTGCCACAGAGCTCTATCCCTAGCCCTTTTTGTTTTTTATTTTGAAATGGTCTTGCTGAGTTGCCCAGACTAGCTTAAATTGATGGTCCAACTGCCTCAGCCTCTCTAGCGGTAAGATTTATAGGCATGTGTCACCATGTACAGCCCGTTTAAATTTCTAGTTTCCACTGCTTGGTTTCTGGATCAACATATACTGTTTCATTTTTTTATCTCAAAGGTATGATTGTGACCTGCTCTCCAATTAGACCTGAATTAGATTGAATTACAGAAAATAATCTTTAATTAGTTACCATTACATACCAGTTCTCTAGCACCACATAGGTCAGGTGTGGTGGCGCATACCTCTAATCACAGCACTGAGACGGAGAGGGAAGATTTCCCTGAGTTTGATACCAGCCTGGGCAATCCATATAGTTACTTTAGAGAAAGCCTGGACTACAGAGGGAGACCCTGTTTCAAACAAACAAATGTACCGACTTTCAAGGAGAATTAGGGACTATGGTTATTAGGCATTATAGTCAGCAGATATGTGTGCTTATTTTAGAAAGATCTCATTTCATAGCCAGCTGTTGCAATGTTTGATGTACAGCTATAACTTGGGATTTTGTATTTAGAGCAGTAGAACAACAAATGGATGGCAGTTCAGTCCCAGTGGTCAAGCTGCCTGGAATAAAAGAAAAAGCTGAGCATCTGACGCTTGCGCATCTGCAGTATTTCAGCCAGTGGTGTCTCATGTTAACCCTGGAGTCACAAGCAAAAGAAAACAGAAGGAATCACCAAAATGTCTGGCTGATGCCTGCCTCAGAAATGTAAGTGGTGCACTCAATGTGGTGAAATGCCAGCAGTTTGTTTTAGTTGGTGCTATGTCACTTGGAATTCATGGTGCACACACGTTACATAGCATAAAATGATTTCTTTTTTTCATGACAGCTCTAGATTGCTGTCAGTGAATTGTTTCTCTCTTTTTTATTTTAATTTTAATGTTTTTTTATTTTTGTAGTACTGGGGATTGAACCCAGGGCTTTTGCACTGAGTTCTACCCCCAACCCTTTTTATGTTTTATTTTGAGACAGGGTCTTGTTAAGTTCACCTGGTTGGGCTTGAACTTGTGGTCCTTCTGCCTTAGCCTCCCAGACTGCAGGTATTACAGACTTTTGACACCAGGCCTGGGTGATGAGTTGCTTCTAAATGAAACACCATTTCTGTATATATTATGTGCCACAACCAATGTTAGTAGATTAAATATACCTCAAAAAAATCCTATTTTGGGCTTGGGAAGTTGTTCCATGGTAGATTGCATGTGTACGGCCAAGAGAGCAAGACCCTGTTTCAAAAAAAAAAAAAGGTTACTTATATTAGGGCAGGATTATTGTGATTTGTCTTCTGTAATGTTAATGTGTTTTAGCACAGAATGTGAGGGATCTGTCAAAGAGGAATGTTCTAATAAACACCTTGTTCAGAGATCTCCTATTGTGTTTAGGAACAAAGGGTGAAGACCAAATTTCTAAGTTTCAAAGGCTTAGAGTTCTGTAGGTTGACTACATGGGTTCACTCCCTGAAGGAGAGGTTAGATGGCCAGGCAGCCCCAAGCAGAAACTCTTACCCATATTTGTTGGGGGAAAAAGAAAGACACAACAGGGTTGGAGAAATGGTACAGTGGTTAAAGTGCTTGCCGAGCAAGTGCAAGATCTAGAGTTCGATTCCCTAATACCACATAAGCCAGATGTGGCGGCACATGCCTGTAATCCCAGCACTTGGGAGGCTGAGGCAGGAGGATTGTCATGAGTCTGAAGCCAGCCTGGGCTCCATAGTGAGTTCAGGACCAGCCTAGACTATACAGCAAGACCCTGTCTCAAAAAAAAAAAAAGAAAGAAAGAAAGAAAGAAAGAAAGAAAGAGAAAAAGAAAAGAATCCAAGATAGGGCAGTGCCACCATTACAGAGTTGCTAGAAGCGAGTCTGAAACTAATACAGTGGTTAATTAAAGTCACAGAGTAGACATGTTGACATAGTCATCAAAATTAACAGGCAGGATATAATCTCACAGGTCTCTGAGATTATGGGCAGGTGGAGATTAAGCAAATTCCACAAGAGGGAGACTTTAGAGGTGTCTTGTAAGTAAGCGGTCTTCACGGTAGTTCAGCTCACAGGTGACATGACCCAGCTTGGGTAGAGGCAGACAGAGAATAGGCACAGGCTCTCATGGCAAGCACTTTTCAATCTGTGAGGCAGACACCCTAAATTTCAATTTATGGTTTATTGAGAGGGTCTTTACACTTATGGATTATGGGTGCAGTTGAGGGGTGGTGGTCATGGTAGTGAGAAGTCATTGAAAAGCTAATAGAGGGGTTTTGCTTAGCTGTGATACTGGATTGGGGAAAAGGTACAGAGGACAGATTCAGTAGCAGTATTAAATTCCAGGGGCCAGATAGACAAGTAAATTGTGGAAAAATGCAAATAATACTTACGTAGATGATGCGAACAGAAGTTTTTTCTCTTTCTCTTTTATAGGGAGGAGAGAGGTACCTGCATTGGAAACCTGATGAGAACACAGCCTGTAAAGAGAATTTGTGATGGGCAGTATTTACATCACTTCCAACGTAAAAGTGGTGTCATTCCTGTCACAAGTCTAATGGCAGCTGACAGAATTATTTTAAGTGGAGAGGAGAGAACCTTGTTTGCTTTGTCAAGAGGATATGTAAAGGAGATTAACACGACAACAGTAACGTGTTTACTAGACAGGTAATAAAATATTCCCCTTTTTCTGTGACAAGATCTTGCTGTGTATGAATTTACAGCAATCCTCCTGTCTCAGCCTCTTAAGAGCTGGGATTGCAGGTGTGTGCCACCATAATTTTTTTATGTGGTGTGGGTAATCAAATCCCAGGCCTTGGCACATGCAAAGGAAGTGCTGTAACCACTGGGCTACACCCTTTTATTGGTATATAATTCATGTACCATGCAATTCATCCATTTAAAGTGTATAATTCTGTGGGTTTTAATATTCAAAAGAATTGTACAGCCATCACCATAATCAGTTTTAGAACATGTTCTTTTGATTTTGTCTGTGTTCCTTGTATTTTCACTTATTTTTTTAAAAAACATTTTCATAACCCCAAAATAGCTTTTAGCAGTTACTGCCAGTGTTTCCTGTACTCTCCCAGGCCTAGGCAACTACTAACTTATCATTTTTTTTTTTTTTTTTGGTGGTACTGGAGATGGAGCCCAGGGCCTTCTCGCCCAGCTACATCACTGGCCTATTTTCACATTTGATTTTGAGGTGGGTCTCGTTGAGTCACTTAATTGCCCAGGCTGAGGATGAACTTGTGATTCTCCAGGTTCAGCCTTTCTGAGTTCATACCAGACCTGGCTATTAGTTTGCTTTTGTCTCTATAAATTTGCCTGTTCTGAATAGTTCATATTATTGGGATCATATATAATATGTAGTCTTTGATAACTAGTTTTTGTCATTTAGCATACAGATTTTGAGATTCATCATGTTACAGCATGCATTAGTACTTCATTTTTTTTTCTTTTAAAAGAACTAAAATTCTCATAATGTAAAATGTGTCATTAACTGTTTTGAGGGCTGTCATTTGCTGGTATTGAATGCATCACGATATCGTGCAGTTATCACTTTCATCTAGCTCCAAGCCATCTTTCTCACCCTAAAAGGAAACTTGAAACCGCTAAGCAGTCACCTCCCACTCTCTCCTTTCCATAGCCCTGCCAACCACTATTTTACCTTCTGTCTCTGGATTTATCTCTTCTGCTTGTGATGTCAGTAAGACCATATTCTGTGGAGTCTTTGCAATGTATTTTTTTAATATAGCATAGGATGGCCGAGTGTTCTAAGGCACCAGACTCTGGCATACTCATGAGGCTCAAATATGTCGTAGAATATATTGAGTACCTCATTATTTTTTCTTGGCTGAATAATACTTCATTGTCTGGATAGGCCAGGTTTTATTCACTTCATCACCATCTAATAGACATTTGTGTTTAAGTGATATTGTTTATTATGACCATTCACCTATAAATTTTTCTGTGTTCATATTTTTATTTTCCTTTGTAGATACTTAGGATACCTAGGAGTGGAACTGCTGGGTCATGGGCTGTTTTCATGTTTACTATTTTGAGGAGCTACCAAACTGCTAAACTTTTATTTAGTATGTTATGTTCTAGTGCTAGTGTGAACACAGTCTTCTCAGACTCATAACTGCATGTGTATCAGGCAGGGTAGTAACACTTGGTGACCCTTTGTGTTAACAATGAGGCTTATTTTTTTTTAGTTATGTAGGCGTCTGTTCTTCCCTTTTAAAAAATTTTCCCCCCATAGATTGCTGTGATTTAATGTATATTTATTTCTGTTAAGACACAGTAACTTGACTTAAGCAAAAATATTAAGTAAGTCTGTGGCAGAGGCCAATGTTTGTGTTCACTAATGTCCGTGTTCCTCCTTTCTGCTTGCCTGGCCAACCTTGCAGCTGGCACAGTCATGCCTCACCATTTCTTAATGGATAGATATCAATAACTGGGCCTCAGTAATACCTGGGTAATTAAGTGGAAATGTCCAGGCTTGTTTCCTGTCTACCAGCAATCTTAGCTGGGCCATAACCAACCCTAATCTGGGTTTCATGGTATGGGAATGTGAACCACAGTGGTGTTGTTGCTTAGGATCCTCTACAAGCCTTTGTGGTGCTGGGGTTTTGTTGGCGCTGTAGATGAAACCCAGAAGTCATGCGCTCATTACTGAGCCATGCTCCTGCCCGTCCTTGCAGTGTTCTCTGATGTGTGTGCATATGCCTAATGTCTGTTACATGATGGATGCTTTACAGATATTTGTGAAATGTAGTCTTATATGTAGGCACATGTGTATTTTCAGTCTAACATGCTAGGTTTTCAAATGGATGGAAACAGTAGAGGCTTTTAATCTTAATTTTGGGAGGCTCAGGCAAGAGTTTTTGAAAAAAAACTAATTCTGAATCTTTATCCTTTGGATTTTAAATTACCCTGGAGAAGCAATGTGTAGGGTATACTAGACTCAATGAATGTGCCACACACAGGCAACATTAATATACCACGACATGAATTTTTAAGGAAAGTGCTAGTAATTAAGTACTTCTGGAATGTAAAAAATATGGAAAAGGGTGATTAGAGAGCTCAGGTTATAGAATTTCAGAAACTTTTTTTTTTTTGAGACAAGGTCTTGCTCTTTAGCTCAGACTGGTTCTGAACTCACTGTGTAGCCCTGGCTGACCTGGCAACCCTCCTGCCTCAGCCTCCAGAGTGCTGGGATTACAGGCATGTGCCACCATGCCCATCTTTATGTGCCCATTTTTGTGTTGGGGAATCAAACTCAGGGCCTTGAACTTGCTAGGCACGTGTTTTAAGCACGGTTCCATTCCTAAAACTTTGTTTTAATCTATTCATCTGAATTGTGAAGGGTTTGAACAGAAAGGTAGTTTTGGATTTGCTTTTTCCTGTGGATGCATTGTGGAGATTTGGGCTGATTAATAAAGGCACAGCTGAAAGCAGAGAAAACAGAAGGTACCGTGGTGGTCCAGGCTGGAGGTGGTCACATGCAAGGTTAGGATTGGCAAAGAGGACAGAATGACTTTGATAAGTATTTAGAAAGTAGACTTGCCAGGTCACTGGATACACACTGAATATGCGGCCCAGAACAGCCAGAGGGAAGGATCAATTCTGCCCTGTGGACATATGTGCTTTTGACTGATATTGGGCTCAGAGAAGAGGCCGAGGTTCAGCAGGGATGAAGAGTTCAGTTTTCAGTATATTGCACTTCCCTAATGTGGGTTTTAGCCAAATGGAGAGATCGTACTACCTGAAGATGCTCCAACTTGATGTTTAGGCAAGTAGCCAACGAGGAGTGACCCGCACCGGCAGGCTGAAATCGGAGCTTTGGGTCCACATGTCGGCTTGGCACTGTAGGGAACAGAATAGCAACAGTAGAGCTGGGAAGGGGAACACCAGGATTTAAAGGGCAGCTAGTGAGTGAGCGAGACTGTAGAACAACGACTTTTCTCCGGACTGGAGGAGGAAGGGCCCGGGTTTGGGATCATTAGGGTGGTGAGGTAGCCCACGGCAGATGGCAGGGTCAGTGGGCTTCCAGCAGGTGCTACAAGTTTGTTATTCACTGCTTTGGCCTTGTGTTGCCTGCACTCTCTTCTTTCCCCACCAATTCAGGGCCTCATTCTGTGATCAAGTGGCTGGTAGCCCTTTTATCTTTTTCTTGGTAGTTTTTTTTTTTTTTTTAAATAGCTATTGTGGCCTATTTACTCTTAGTAGATAGTGGTATCTGTCTTATACAGATCTTGTGAAAAGGAAAACACTGATGCATGTTTGTTTCACTGTTTTAGGAACTTGTCAGTACTCCCAGAATCAACTCTATTCAGAATAGACCAGGAAGAAAAAAACTGTGATATAGATACCCCATTAGGAAATCTCTCAAAATTGATGGAAAACACTCAGATCAGGTTTGTAACAATGAGTAAATCTAAATTGCTTCCTTCTTTTCTGAAGAATACTACTAAAAATCTTTTCTTTATTTTCAGCAAAAAACTTCGAGATTTAATCATTGACTTTCATGAACCTCAGTTTATTCCCTACCTCAGTTCTGTCCTTCCCCGTGATGCAAAGGACTTGATCGCCAGTATTCTAAAGGGTATATATGTTACAGTCAGCACTTTGGTTTATTTTTCTTGGTTCTACTTATAATTTAAATTATTCCCTAGTCTAATGTCTTGCTAGTGATTGGACTTGCAGTGATGCGATGATAATGGTTAGACAGAGACCATTCAAAAGTAGCTTCTGTATATCCTTAAAAGTCACAATACTATTTTTTTTTGAAACGATATATTGAAGAACAGATTCTGATGGGCTACAGAGTGAGATCCTGTCTCAAAAAAAAAAAGACTCAGAAATTGCTTTCTTATAGTGAATTTGTTTATTGAAGTTCGGTATTCTTATTTGTTACTTTTTTAAATGTAGGTTTGAATAAACCTCAGAGGCAAGCAATGAAAAAGGTTCTTCTTTCAAAAGATTATACACTCATCGTGGGTATGCCTGGGACAGGAAAAACCACCACCATCTGTACTCTCGTAAGGCTGTTTTCCTTAGAAACTATTGCTATTAGCTTTCCTCAGTTCAGATGATAAAGTTCAGGATCAACCAATTGTCATGATTATTATTTTTTCTTTTCTTTATTTTCAGGGGATGGGGTTGGGGGGGACAGGGTCTTATTCTGTTGTCCAGGCTAGTCCTGAACTCAGTATGTAGGCAGGCCTTGAACTCAAAGCAGTCCTCTTGCCTCAGTCCCCTGAGTACTGGAATTACAGACATATGCTAACATGATTTTTGTAAAACATTTTGGCTTTATAATTTTCAGTGACACTTGGCTCAGCTCTTAGATGTGCTTTCCGATTAAGCTTTGTAGTTTGAAAAAAGGCATATTTATACCTACAATTAAAAATAATGCTGTGTTTCTTTTTCTTCTGTTATTAGGTAAGAATCCTCTATGCCTGTGGTTTTAGTGTTTTGTTGACCAGCTATACACACTCCGCTGTTGACAATATTCTTTTGAAGTTATCCAAGTTAAAAATAGGGTTTTTGCGTTTGGGTCAGACTCAGAAGGTCCATCCAGATATCCAGAAATTTACAGAAGAGGAAATTTGCAAATCAAAGTCTATTAAATCTTTACCTCTTCTAAAAGAACTCTACAATAGTCAGGTAAGTGCAGATATTGTATGATAAGACTAGCAGCAATTTCTGTGGGCAAATGGAGGGAGAAATGATATTTTGGTAAGTGCAGTCATGCTTATGAGATGTACAGGTGAGTGTATATTCCGTAAGACCAGTTCTTAAATTTATAGTTTGCTCGTGATCCTTCTGCTTCACCCTTCCAAGTAACCAAGTCAATCTTATTTATATATGTATATGAAACTGACAGATAGCCAGCCTGGTGTCATAGGCCTGTAATCTCATTAGTCTGGGAGGCTGAACAGGATAATCTTAGGTTCAAGTCTGCTTGGGCAATTGAGTGACGTAGCCACGTCCACCAATAAGCTTCTAGTACCTGAACCAAAGTCAGAAATAGACTGGGCATGTAGCTTGGTGTAGACACTCTGGGCTTGGTCTCCTGTACCAAAAAACAAGAAAAATACATGACACACTATAGGGCACTTTGTGATGTTCCAATATTTTCTCTTTGGTTCAAATAAGGGTAAGCTTATCTTTCTCCTCAGACATTTCTTTATGGTGAAAACATTCAAAATTCTTTTTCTAAGGTTTTTTTTTTTTTCCTTTCTTTTTTGAGAAAAGATCTTGCTCTGAATTCAGGCTGGTCCTGAACTCACTAGGTAGTCCAAGCAGGCTCAAATTCATGGCAGTCCTTCTGCTTTAGCCTCCCACCTGGCTTGTGTGATACTGGGAAATAGAACTCAGGGCTTTGCGCTTTTAAGCAAATGCTTTAACTGCTGAGCTACATCCCCATCCCTGCTTTGATTTTTTTTTTTTTCTGAGGCAGAGTCTCGCTGTGTAGTCCAGGCTCGTCCTGAACTCACTATGCAGCTCAGGCTGGCCTTTGGATTGACAGCAGTCCTACTGCATCAGCCTCCCAAAGTGCTGGGATTATAGGCGTACTATGCCTGGCTTCCTACTTTGATTTAAAAAAGAAATGCAATATGATCTCCCTACCGTTCAGTATTACACAAGAATGTCTTGTTTCTTGATTGTCACTTAGTACCTGTGGATCACCCTTTCCCCAGCCTGCCTTCCCTTCAGCCTCTGCTAGCTGTCATTCTGCTTTCAACCTGTAGAAGATCAATAAAGATCTTTTTTGTGCCTAGTTTATTTCACTGAACGTACTGACCTCCACTTTCTCCATATCACAAATGGCAGGAGTGCATCTGATTTTCTGGCTGAATAGTGTTGCATTGTGCATATGTGCTGCGTTTTCTTGATTCATTCAATCAGTTGATCGCTGGCTTTTACTGAGATTGGATCTTTTGGTGGTGCCGGAAATCCTTCCCAGGATCTTTGTTCTGAGCTACACTGGAATGGACTAGAACTCGCTACCCTCTTGCCTCAGCTGCCCAGAGTACTTTTTTTACAGCCCTCCACCCTCGGGCCTGGCTTGAGATTTTTTTTTGTCCCTTTAGTACTTAGAATTTTAATTATAATGTGTTATGTAGTGGATATTTTTGGGAGGGGGAGAGTGGGTATTATACTGTGTGGAGGTTTTTCAGCTGGTTGATGCTATGAAATGAATATCCCTTGCCTTACTTGTTGTGAAATCATGAATTAAGTTTTTTTTTTTAAATCAATACATCAGTCAGTTTTCTTAGGACAAACATATGAAAGACTGATTAAGTGAATTGCTACATTAAATGAACTTAAATCTATATATAAAGCAGTGGATATAATGGCTTACTTCAGAATTTTTTAACTTTCATAAATTATTTACTCAGATTTTGCTAATTACTAACGTTTTGCCAAATTTGATTTAACATTTTATTTATCTATCCATCCATAAATTCATGTGTACGTATTTTTACAAGATTTTCTTCCAGTTTTCCAGGTTTGATAATAATTCTTATGTTTGGGAAACTAATACACTATTAAAAATAGTTATGGGGGAAGTTTCACAGATTTTATGAGAAAGCTGGTACTATTTTAGAAGGATACCAGTCAAATGATTCAAATACCAATCAATTTTTTGTTATACTTTCTTTTTCGATGTTTTCTTTCCTCCATGTTTTTTTCGTTCTTGCTTGTCTCTCTGCCTCTCTCAAAGATTCCTTCAAATATTTTCTGCAATGCTGGTCTAATGGTTACAGATTTCTTTAGGGATTCCTGGTCATGAAAACTTTTTACTCTTCCTTCAATTTTCAGGATGATTTTGCTGGATACAACAACCTGGGTTGACACTTGCTATCTTTTAAAGCTTGAAAGCTGTAGGTTCTGCCTGCCTTTAAAGTTTGCATTGGGAAATCTGAGATAATTCGACTGGGTTTGCCTTGGTAGAATAATGTCTGTTTTTCTCTTGCTGCTTTTAATACTCTTTTTATGTTGCATTTCTGAGGTTTTGATTATGATGTGTTGTGGCAAATTTATTGCTGGTTGGGGCTTTTTAGTGTTCTATGGGCTTCTTGTACCTGAAAATTAATTTCTTTCCTCTGTGTATTTTTGGTGCTGCTTGTGTTTGCCTCTTTCAAATATTCCTTCAAGTATTTTCTGTAATGCTAGGCTAGTGGTTGCACATTTTTTCAGGGATTCCTGGTCAGGAAAATTTTTACTTTTCCTTCAGTTTTCAGGGATGATTTTGCTGGATATAACAATCTGGATTGACAGTTGCTTGTGAATAATTTCTTGCTTGTGAATAATTTATTCACACTTGTGAATAAATTCTTTATACCTTTGTTACTGTCTTATGCTCTCTCCACACCCATAATTCTGAGATTGGGTCTCTTTGAATCATCCATCAGCTGTTGTATCCAGCTACTTTGCTCATTTTCTAATTTCGGAGTCATACCTAATTATGGCATTTGTTTCCTGTCTTGTCTTTAAGGTCTGAAATTCTGTCCTCAGAGTTTTTGAGTCAACTTCCCTTGCTTTTAAATGTATTTTTCATATTCTGAATTTCAGCTAGATTTCTTTTCAGAATTTTCACTTCTCTGTTAAAATGTTCCTTCATATCTTGCATTTTCTTATTTACCTCAGCCAACTTTTTGTTTGTGGCTTCTGTATGCTCAGTGAGCTTTGTCTTCATTAAGACCAGTATTTGATTAGTAAGTTTCTCTTTAAGCCCACTGTTCAATGTTTGCATATTCTTTGAGAATATCGTGTTTGAACTGGTTGCTCATCTCAGTTGTGTAGAAACTTCCTTCACTATGAGTTCTATTTCAGGGACCATCACATTAGTTTCTGGAGTCTTAGGCATTTCTATGGGTGTCCTGTTGTCTTCTTCCCATTTTTCTGTTGTTGAGGGATTAATTTAAAGACCTGACCGAGAGATTTTTTTTAATGAGTATGAGAGTGTGTTGGGGAAGCTGAATTTCCTGTGAGTTCTGTGCTGGAAGTAGGCAGTGAGGCGAGACTTAATAGCCTGACGGCCTCTGAGGTGATCATCCCCAGCAAAGTTCTCCCACCTGACCTGGCTTCCCTCTCACTATACCCAAGCTCAAGCTGTTCTGGGGGTTGGTGGCATTTCTTTCTCCACAACTGTCTCTTTTACCAGTTTCTTCCTAGGCACGTTTAAGAGTGTCCCCAAATACACTGATGTGCTGTTCTGAGCTTGTTTGCTTGCTTGCTCTCTCTCTCTCTCTCTCTCTCTCTCTCTCTCTCTCTCTCTCTCTCTCTCTCTCTCTCTCTCTTTCTTTCTTTCTCAGAGAGTTTTGCCTTGTAGCTCAGGCTGGTCCTGAACTCGCTATGGAGCCCCGGCTGGCCTTGGACTCAGTGCAGTCCTCCTGTCTCAGCCTCCCTACTGCTTAGCTTTCTTTTACTCTAAATAGTTCAGTCTTGTGCTTTTTTTTTTTCTTTAAATGACTCCTGCTTACATCACTGTCTGTTATGGCTGCCAAGCTTTGCTTCTGATCTAGGCTCCAGGAAGCCTTCCCTAGGGGGAGCTCATTGCATTTGGAGTATATACTACTTTCAGGAGGCTGGGCTACCAGCTGCTGTCGATTCCAGCTTCTCCTGGATCAGTGCTTACCAAGGTCTGAGGTTCCAGTCTCCAGGCTTTCCTCATCTATGGATGCTGGCAGCTCAGGGCCACACTCAGTTGGCTGCTGTTTTCCTCCACTTTCAATACGTCTTTGGGATTTCTGACCTTCTCCTTGCCTCCTTTCAGTTGCTGGGATACTCCTTCTTCTCCTAGCTTGGTCAGAGGTTCTGGTGCCCAGCCGGGCTTTTCTCCAGCTGCGGATGCCACCAGCTCCCAGCCTTTTGCAGTGTGCCTGGGGTGGCTTCCTGGGCTGCTGTGTTTTCCCATGCTTCTGATGATTCTTTGAGTTTTCTGATCTTCACCTGGCTTCCTTTTAATTGTTGGGGCACTCCTCCCTGTCCTAACTACGTTGAACAGGCAGTTTTTTACTATATTCTCTAAGTGGGTTCTCAAGGAGACAGTGTGCAGCTGTGTTCCTCTGTTGCCATCTTGACTGGTAGTCTTCATGTGCTAGCTTCATTGCTATAGTTCCTGAGTCTTATGGTTATGTTCATTTTTTTTTCTGGTGTGTTTTCCCTGTATTTTTGTGTCATATGACATATTTCTTTTTTGTATGCTCCTGTTCTGATTACTGAATTTCAATTGTTGTGTGGTTTTTTTTTTTTTTTTTTTTTTTTTAGACAGGGTACCAGGCTGGTCCTGAACTCACCATGTAGCCCAGGCTGAGCTTGGACTCAGCCTCCCGAGTGCTGGGATTATAGGCATGCACCACCATTCCCTGCTTTCTGTGGTGCTGGGGGATTGAACTCATGGCCTTGTACTTGCAAAGCAAGCACTTTATCCACTGTGCCGCTCTACTGGCCCCTCAGTCATTGTGTTTGCCATTATGAAATTTTTGTTTAATTCTCCTTTTCTATTTCTTTGCTGATTCTGTTTCTTTTGTTTGATTCAAGTGTATTCATAATTGCTTGTTGAGTCATTTTTATTATGACTCCTTCAGAATCCCAGTCAGATAATTCTGACATTTCTGTCATCTTGATGTTGGGAACTGAAATTTTTTTTTCGTTTGTCTTGAGATTGTCCTAGTTACTGTAATGAGTGATTTTTGTTTTTAGTTGAAACTTGAGAACAAAGGTTAAAACAAAAATACATTGGGTAGTGTTATTTAAAATTTCTCTTTTAGCTAGAGTCCTGTGGGGCTGCTCTGGTAGTGGCAGAGGTATTGCTACTTATTGCCATCCAAGAAACTTTGGTTCCCATCAGGGCTCCTCTGCACGCAGGTGGAGCCTCCTCCTGACTACTAGGTGGAAGTGGGTGTTTGGTTCTCCAGTAACCTCCACAGACATTGCTACTTGGGGACTTTTACCAGCCAGCTGGGTTAAAAGACTAGACCTCCAACTGTGCCTCCTCCAGCACCTCCCAGCAGGTTATTGGGGTGCCTTGTTATAGTACTGAGAAGTTTAGAGTCTAGCCTCCTTCCCCCCCCCCACCCCCCACCCCAACCAAGCTGAGTATAAGACCTGGTTTTGTTTTTGTTTTCCCAGAGATGACTGGCTGTAGGAGAGTGGTTATTAGACGTATTTTCTGTTCCTTTTCCTGTTCCTTTTGCTTAAGAGAATAGGCCAGCTTCCTCCACCTTTCCTACTTTCCCTTGGAGGTTGAGCTCACAGCCTTCACACTGAGCTACAGCCCTAGACTTTTTATATTATTTTAGTTATTCATTTATTTTATTTAGGGGATAGGGTCTTGCTGAGTCACTATATTAAACAGGGTGGAGTGAAATTTGTGATCCTCCTGCCTCCGTCTCCCAGAGTGCTGGGATTACACACCTCGCCTGCCATGCTTAGCTATGTTTGTTGAAGCTGTTTTTAGTTTCTGCCTCATCGGTGATCCTGAATGGTAGGCATCTTCATTTCCAAGTGTGGGACATATGAGGACATATGAGGTAAAATGAGAACCTCAGGGAGTAAATTGCTGTGGTGTTCATGTGATTCTGAGTTCCCTGTTTCTCTCTGTCTTTATAGTAGTCTTTTTTTGGTTTTGTATATAATGGCTCAGGAGTGTGTGTGTGTGTGTGTGTGTGTGTGTGTGTGTGTGTGTGTGTTTGCTACTGAGGATTGAACCAAATACTTTGTGCATGTTAAGCAGGCACTGTACCACTGAGTCCCATCCCCAGCCAATATCCAAAGGTTTTGTTTTTACTTTGTGGAATATTAAAGACAAATACTCCATGCTTCCAGAACTAAAAGTTGTAGTTAATGGTTAAAAAAAAAAAGCCTTACAACCTCCTACCTCTACTACCTCTTAAGTGCTTCAGATTTCCATTTAGAAATATCTGTTAGCATTGGTCATAGTGCCTTGAAAATTTACTTGATTTTTCCAATTCACAGAAAAAAATTTTAGATTAATCTTACTTGCATAAATGTTTTATATTTAAAATATTGGAAATTATCTTTAATTTTTTAGATGGAAAAATTCCATTTGCTTTATATATTACATAATTGGTCTGCTTTCTTTGTTTTTAGCTTATAGTTGCAACAACATGTATGGGGATAAACCATCCAATATTTTCTCGTCGAACTTTTGATTTTTGCATTGTCGATGAAGCCTCTCAAATCAGCCAGCCAATCTGTCTGGGGCCTCTCTTTTTTTCTCGGAGATTTGTGTTGGTGGGGGATCATCAGCAGCTTCCTCCTCTGGTGTCAAACCGTGAAGCAAGGTAGGCAGACATTAAATTTTGCTCTGTTTTAGTAGTGATAGAGTCTCTGCTGCCCAGGCTAGTCTGGACCTTCTCGCCTCGAGTGAACCTCCTGCTTGGCCTGCTCGAGAAGCCTGGACTAGTGATATGCGCAACAATATCTGGCTTTAAGTTTCAGTTTTGAACTGGATTCTTTTTAAGGAATAGTATTGTTATACTTGGTAAGTTTGAATCTCATTTGTTGACAGAGCCCTTGGTATGAGTGAAAGTTTGTTCAAGAGGCTGGAGCAGAATAAGAACGCTGTTGTACAATTAACTGTGCAGTATAGGATGAACAGGTATGTCTAGTAGCATTAGCAGTGAGTCTCTTTTTCATGTGCTTTCATTTATCAAAACTGATACTAAGTTTTTACAATTCTCTTAGTAAAATTATGTCCTTAAGTAATAAGCTGACCTATGAAGGAAAGTTGGAGTGTGGCTCAGACAAAGTGGCCAGTGGAGTGATACACCTGCCTAACTTTAAGGATGTGAAGCTGGACCTGGAATTTTATGCTGATTATTCGGATAATCCTTGGCTGATTAGAGTATTTGAGCCAAACAATCCTGTTTGCTTTCTTAATACAGCAAAGGTAAAAACATATATATTTTCTTTGGGTTTTTTTTTTTTTTTTGCTGTTTATATCAAATTTCTCAGTATGTGTTTTGCAAGAGCTTGTCATTAAAAAACTAGTGTGTACTTCTAGTACTTTAACATGGGTACGTCTCAGTAACTTTCTCATTACTGGGACAGAATGCCCAACATCTACAAATTAAGGGAGGTATTTTAGCTCACAGTTTCAGAAGGTCTCAGTCCATTGCTGGGAGGCCAACAATGATGGAAGGACATGGCAGAGGCCGGATGGAGGAAAGCTGCTCATGGCATGACAGACAGGAAGCAGAGTGAGTGAGGAAGGGGGAGCTAATGTGTATTCTTCAGGTAATGTCCCAGTGAGTGTCCCTTCTGGTACATACCTGGTGATCTTCCCCCTTCAGCCAGGCCTCATCTCCAAACAGCATAGGAAATCAGTGAATTAACCCTGGTGATTGAATCACCTTCCAAAATGAGGCTTTTGAGAGACATTCAAGATCCAAAAGACAACAGCAGAAGTCTTTTTTCTATATACTCAGTGTCTTTGTGAGGAGATTTAGTCTAGGGTTTAATAGGTGTCAAAATTCAGGGTTTTTTTCTTTTTTTGCAATGCTGGGATTGAACCCAAGGCCTTGTGCATCCTGTGCAAGTGCTCTTCCACTGTGCCCCATCCCCAGCTCCAAAATGGACTGCATAAGAAACGCCAAAAAATGAATTCAAGGGTATAATTACATTTTCTAGGAAAGAAATTGGCATTGATACTTCCAAAAGACTAGGTTTACAAATGAACAGAAAATAAAATAAATTGATATACTTTTAAAGACATTTTATAATAAGCTTTTAGTTTAGAGCAATTTTAACTTTGTAGCAAAATAAAGCAGAAACTAGAGATTTTGTATATATCTCCTGCTCTGATGTATATACACAAATAATCTTTTTACTGCCAGGCCTAATGGCACAGTCTTGTAATCTGTGTCCTCTGCGATGCTGAGGCAGGTGGATCAAAAGTTTAAAGTCCAGCCTGAGCAACTTAAATAACTTAGACCTGTCTCAAAAATCAAAAATGGGCTGGGGATTTAGCTCAGTGCTAAGGCCTGGGCCCAATCCCCAGCTCCACAAAACAAAACAAAAACAAAAAACCTAAAGCTCTTCATGAGGGCATTAAATGGCTTGCATCTTGTTTGTAGGAACTAAGAATGATGTTTGGACTCTATTCCTACAGGTTGTTTTATTTACTTATTGATTGTTTGATTGATTGACAGAGTCTTGCTCTGTAATCCAGGCTGGCCTCAAACTCACTACATTCCTCCTGCCTCAGTCTCTTGAGTGTTGAAATGACGGGCATGTGGGCTGGAGGAATGGCACAGCTGTTAAAGTGCTTGTCTTGCAAGCAGAAGGCCCTAAGTTTGATTCCCCAGTGCCACATAAAGCAGGGTGTGGTGGTGCTCACCTGTAATCCCAGCCCTTGGGAGGCTGAGGTAAACGGGTTGTTCTGAGTCCAAGGTTAGCCTGAGCAATACCAGTGAGTTTAGGACCAGCCTAGGCTACTGAGGGAAACCCTGTCTCACAAAATTAAAAAAATGAAATTATACCACCGCCATGCCTGGCTTCTTACAGTTTGTTTTATATAGTGCTTCTCGGCATTGAGTTGAAAGTTCAAATAAAAATATGGTACCATATGAATGTCTATCACCCTAAAATAATTGTATCTTTGTTATTAAGGTGGGTGGAGGTTTGAAGGTATATAGCTCAGTGGTAAAGCTGCCAGAAACAACCACAAAAAGAAAACAAAAACAAACGTGGAGTCAACTGGTAAAAAATTGGGCCTTTCTACACATGTCTGTTGGAATTTTTATTCTCCTTGGCAATTCAGTGTAAGAGTTTGATCTTTAACTTATCACCTAGAAGTGGGCTGGTTCTAAGAAATTTATTCAGATACACTGATGTAACAAATGATTGCTTTAATTGACCACAATTTTAGTATATGAATTACAATTATTTGTCTGACTGATAATTGCTTATATTTTTATTATGCATCTCAGACTTCTTAGAATCAATATTTCAAATAAGGCATCTTAAAAATAGTCAAGTTTGGAGGTAGGGATATAGTTCAATGGTGGAGTGTTTGCCTAGCATGGTGGTCCCCAGCCTTTTTGACACCAGGGACCAGTTTTGTTGAAGACCATTCTTTCAAGAGTGGGGGTGGGGAGATGTACTGGTTATGCATTAAGTTGTTGGAGGATACTTTGAAGTGGGGATCACAGAGTGGGAGGCTCTGCCTCCTATCAGAGCAGCAGTGACATTTGAACCTAATAGGAGTGCAGGACAGGAGGTGGAAATTTGCTGGGCATTTACCTTCTGCTCTTTGCTCATCTGTTCTGGCAGCTTGGTCCTTCCTTCCAAGGTAACAATAAGATACTGGTTCATGGCCTCTGGGTTGAGGATTGGGGTGTAGCATGTCTAACTCCTGGGTTCTGTCTCTTACACCGCAAATAAATAAATAAATAAATATGTAAATAAATAAAGGTTGTAAAGGAGTAACATAGGAGTAAACTCCTAATCCTTTTAGAGTTACCTGGTTTGGTAGAGTCTGGGAACATTTTCTGTTGTTTTGTTTTGTTGTTTTTGGAGACAGGGTCTTGTTTGGTAGTCCAGGATGGTCCTGAACTCATATAGATCAGGCTGGCCTTGATCTCATTGCCGTACTCCTACCTCAGCCTTTTGAGTGCTGGGATCACAGGTGTGCGCCACAACTTTTGGTTTCTATGATGCTAGGGAATCAGTCTCAGGGCTTTGTGCCTGGTAGGTAAGTTGTCTAACCACGTGTTAGTCTCCCAGCCCTTTCCTTTATTGTATAAAAGGGAACAAGGAAATGTAAAAAGCACTGATAGTAGAACCAGATCTAAGTTTGAATCCTAGTGGGAGGATTTATTGTGAGGCTGTGTGCAAGTTACACTCTTTTCTCCCTTTGATTCCTGAGAAATGGAAGATAACAAAGTATTGAAAACCCAAATAGAGAGTTTAGCCTGAGCCACAGCATGTTTAGGATGGGTTGCTTTTGTATGCCTTCCTGAAAATGACAATTTTTTTTTTACCTTAAACTTTTAAAAAGATATTTTTCACCTGTTCCCAAAACAGTAAAGTCTTTCCTGCTACCTGTGCACTTACAGTACTTTAACTTCATAGATTGTTCTAAGCAGGTTGTTTTTTTTTTCTTTGAACTTAGGTTCCAGCACCAGAACAAGTTGAAAATTGTGGTGTGAGCAATATAATAGAAGCCAAACTCATTGTTTTCTTTACCTCAACTTTTATTAAGGTAATTTAAAATTTTCAGGCCTCACTAATATTAAGGTACAGAGTAATAGAATATTATTAAATGGCAAATTAAAATCTGATGTTAACCTTTACTTATTAAGTTATGGGAAGCTACATTGCTTCTGTTTTGTTTTGATTTTAGGAAATCTGAGTGCTTTTATTTTTTTGAGATATTCTCACTGTAGTCCAGACTGGTTCTGAACTCGCTTGTAGCCCAGGCTGGCCTTGGACTCAAGGTAATCCTCCTGCCTCAGCCTTCCAAGTGCTGGGATTTCAGGCTTGTGACATCATGTCTGGCTCATGTGGTGCTGGGGAATCGACCCAGGGCTTGCAAGGCAAGCGTTTTAACCACTAAGCTATTCCTTTAGCCCCTGTTGTGTAATTCTGATTAGTCAGTCCTGTGCTTTAGTCAGTATGCTTGGAAAGTATGTTGGAAACTTTTCTATCTAAAGCATAAAGTGCAGTGTTTTTAGTGGCTCACAGACCATTATGCTGTATGAACCTTTAAAAATAATATGAGCAGGTGGCTGGAGAATTGCCACAGTGATTTAAGATCTTACCTAGCAAGTGCAAGGCCCTGAGTTGTTTTCCTAGCATAAGCCCGGCATGGTGGTGCAGGCGTGTAGTCTCAGCACTCGGGAGGCTGAATCAGGAGGATTAATGTGAGTCTGAAGCTAGACTGGGCTACATAGTAAGTTCAGGACCAGCTTGGGCTGCAGAGTGAGAACCTGTCTCAAAAAAAAAAAAAAAAAAAAAACACCCAAAACCAAAAATCAGGAGCAGGACACCCCCTTTCAGTAAAAGTAGAAGCTTTTATCTCTCTGTCCTCGGTTCCAAAGTAAAGTACTTGCACCTTGAGACGAAAACTCATAGGAGCAATATCTAAGGAATTAGTTTATCATGAAAATTATGGACATAGTTTAGAACAGATTCAAATATCTGTTCCTTGATGTGGGAGTGTCAATAATGAACATAAGTTGGGTACCTAATGTAAACATGGAATGTAATAACTTCAGTAAAGTTTAAAGAACTTAAAAATTAGGATTTTTATATTTTTAATTGCTCCCTTTTCTGTTTAGGCTGGCTGTAATCCCTCTGATATTGGTATCATTGCACCATACCGGCAGCAGTTAAAGATCATCAATGATTTATTGGCACAGTCTTCTTCAGAGATGGTTGAAGTTAACACAGTGGACAAATATCAAGGGAGAGATAAGAGAGTCATCCTAGTGTCTTTTGTTAGAAGTGATAAGGATGGAAGTGTAAGTGAACTACCTTTGCTCCTGGTTCCTTGGGGACATTCCTCTTTTCCCTCCTTTTTTACTTTGTGGTGCTACAGACTGACCCAGAGCCTTGTACATGCTAGTTAAGTGCCCTACCCTGGCTGTCTGTCTTTTTTTTTTTTTTTTTTTTTTGAAATTGTGATAAGTAACCTGTTAGATTTAGCCATCTTCATTTTTAAGCATAGAGTTTCAGTGGTATTAAATATATTCACAGTCTTGTTAAAGAGATCTCCATCAACTTTTCATTATTTTATAAGTGTAAAGCCCTTCACATGAGTAACTCCATCCCCATCTCTAAATCCCTGTAACCATTATTCTACTTTCTGTCTCTGAATTTGAGTATTCTAGGTGCTTCACATAACTGGAGCCATGTAGTACTTGTCTTTTTGCAGCTGGCTTGTTTTCCTTATTTTCTTTTGTGGTATATCATGTGACAGGATTATCTTCCTTTTTCAGACCAAATCACACACTCTGCTCTACACAGTCCACATTTTGTGTCTCCATTTCTCCATGGATGGCCATTTGGGTTTCTTTTGTGATTGAACCATTTTAGACAAAAGCTTCCTTGTAAACTTTCACAATTGTAGATAGTTTCTTGGTTTAGTTTATTTTAGTTGGTACTGAGGATTGAACCCAGAACCTTCACACTGTGCTATATCCCCATACAGCCCATATTTATTGTTTTTTGAGACAGGGTTGCACTGAGTTGCCCACTCTGGACAGAAAGTTGTGATCCTCCTGCCTCAGTGTCCCAGGGTGCTAGGGTTGTAGACGGGAACCACCATACCTGGGCTCATATTTTTTTTTTTCACTTTTACCTGTCTTTGATTTTGTCTGGTTATATAATGACATTGATATGGTTTTGAATGTACATAGTAAAAAATATTCTTGTACTGTTTTCCTGTACTGTGTAGTTCTTACCTCACAAATAATGAATTTTTTAGCAGCTACCCGGATAACATACAATTTTGGACTTTGCTTTTTCCGCTTAATAAAAGACGTTGATGATCTTCCTCATGAGCACCCACAGAGATTTTGTACTTAGGGTTGCACAGTTGTATAAATGTGTTATAATGTGTTTAATCTTTTCTCTTTGATTTTTTTTTGTGATTTTTATTACTGTTGCAGACAATGGTACAGTGAGTGGAGAGAACTCTAGTTCTGTGTTTTTATTTTATGTAATTAATAATTATAAACTATGGCTAGGGTATCACAAGATAAATTATTTGAAGTCACCATTTTAGATGTGTTGATGAGTCTTTTTGGTAATCTGTCTTTTAAAATTAGGGAAAATGAAGCCAAGTGTGCTGGTGCATGCCTATAATCTCAGCCCTTGAGAGGCTGAGGCAGGAGGATTGCTGTGAGTTGGAGGCCAGCCTGGGCTACATAGTGAGTTCAGGACCAGTCTGGACTATAGATGTGAGACCCTGTTTTAAATAAATAATAAATTAAGAAAAAAATGACAAAGACAAGCCATATTCTTTGTTGGAACAGATCCAGATATACATTATAAAAAAACTGAATTAAGAATTACATTTTTTTTACAGCTTGGTGAACTCTTGAAAGATTGGAGACGACTTAATGTTGCTATAACAAGAGCCAAACACAAACTGGTTCTTCTGGGGTGTGCACCCGCATTAATACGCTATCCTCCTGTGGAGAAGCTGCTTGGTCATTTAAATTCTGAAAATTTAATATCCTTTTTGTTATGTATTGTCACACTTGATAGTGTTACTGTGAGAACTCTGTTTGGGAAGTGATATAATTGAAACTCAGTGTTTTGTATTTTTCACCATCATTTTACAAAGGTCCAGTTTGACAAAGGGGAGAAGACCATTCACAGTCATAATAAGCCACAGGAAGCAGTGACAGTGAGAGAGGTAAATAATTTGTGAAATGAGAAATGGACAGAGGGACATGATTCATTTCTCCAGAACTCACATGTGCAGGAAAGTTCTTTTGGTTCTTTCCACCTAAACTATAATGCTGTTTTTATTCTAGGACAAAGTATTATGTTAAAAGTTAGAAAATCAGGCTGGAGGAATAGCTCTGCAGTTAAAGTACTTTCCTAGCAAGCTCAAGGCCCTGAGTTCTTCCTCAGCACCACATAAGCTGAGCGTGGTGGCACACATGCTGGTAATTCTGGATCTCAGGAACCTGAGATAGGAGGATTGCGTGAGTTTGTGGCCAGGCTGGGCTCCATAGTGAGTTTAGGAATAGCCTGGGCTACAGAGTGAGACCCTGTCTCAAACAAACCAAAAAAAAAAAAAAAAAAAGGAAAGAAAGAAAGTAAAAAAGAGGAAAACCATTATGTTATTTTTATTCTCCCTGGTGCTGGAGCTGAAAACCAAGGCTTTGCATATGCTGAGCAGATGCTTTCCCACTGAGCTATGCCCCCAGCCCTCCCTCCATCATTTCAAAATAGATCATTAACAAAAAAAAGCTTACTTGAAAGTCTTAGGTTAATACATATAAATTGTATTGCTTAAATGCATAATTATCCATAGAATGCTTGTTTTTATAGTTCTCTAAAAAATATAAAATGAAAAAATGTCTTAAATGTTCTTGTATAGGTCCATGTTGTGTTCAGTATATCTTCCTTAATCACTTTACATCTTTGATCTTCCATCAAGAGAACATGAAAGTCTCTGTCACATATTGGGAGATTCTCAAAGAGGATGAAGCACCGTTTTCTTTACTTTGTCATATTAGGGCAGTGTCTTCTACCTCGAGCCTAAAATTTATAACTTAGGTTTTCTATAAAAACGGTGCCTGGTTAAACTGTGAAAATGACTTTTATTCATAGGAAAGTGTAGAAATCCATTTGTTTATTCTCTCTCTTATATAATCTCATTAAACAAAATTCTAGTTCCATACAGAATTCAACACTTTATTTTTCAAGTACAGTTTTTTCCCAGGTGGGGGAAAGTACAATATTTTTTTGTTTGTTTGGTGGCACTAGAAATTAAATCTATGGTCTTCGTACTATGCTATGTGCCAGACCATTTTAGACCATTTTTATTTTTGGTTTTGAGACAGGGTCTTACCTAAGTTGCTGGATTCCCCAGGTTAGGCTTGAACTTGTGATCCTCCTGCTTTGGCCTCCCAGAGTGCTGGATTACTGGTCTATGCCACCACACGCAGCAGAAAGTCTCAATTTAAAGGTACTATAAATACATTTTTGCCTGACCTAGAAAAAAGAATTCGGTAAGTTTTATTATTTTTTAAATAATTACTGAATAAATACAACATTTAATGGTGAATTTGGTAAATTTTAATCAGCTTCAAAGATAAACCTTTGGATCTGAGGTTTAAACTTTTCAGTCTGTGGGGATGGAGGAATGGCTCAGGGGTTAAAGCACTTGCCTAGCAAGCCATTTGTGAAGTGTTAAATACCTGAGTTCTATTCTCCAGCACCACATAAGCCAGGCGTGGTGGCATATGCCTGTAATCCCAGCACTCAGGAGGCTGAGGCAGGAGGATTGCCATGAGTTCATGGCCAGCCTGGACTCCAAAGTGAGTTCAGGACCAGCCTGGGCTAGAGAAAGACCCTGTCTCAAAATAAATAAACTTTTAAATCTAAAATTTCACAATATATTTGATTCTGTTGTTTATAAGGATTACATCTGAAAAACTAAAGGAAGTTCGTTTCCATTATTTGAACTTGTGTTGATAGGAAAGCAGGTGTGATTCTTCTCTGTATGTGGTGTTTCCTGAGCCAAAAACATTTTTTTTGGGGGGGGGGGTAGTAGGTAGAGCCTTCACACTGAGCTAAATCCGCAGTCCATTTTTTATTTCTATTTTTGAAACAGGGTCTCATTAAGTTATTAAATTGCCCAGGCTAGGCTTGAACTTGTACTCTTCCTGCCTCAGCTTCCCAGAGTGTCCCTGCAGGCCTGGCACAAACACTGTTTTGTTGGATCTTTTTCTGACTTTGCTTTGTGGTATAATATGTATTTTCATTTTTAATCTAGTCTTCATAACAATTGGTTACATCCAGTTAGTTTCTTATTTCACTTTATAATCTTCTTTATTTCCAGGACTCAATATTTTAGTATTCTAAAGTTCGATAGAAAGTAATTCTTCCTCTTTGAGAAGGAATTTTGTTCTCTGAATTGATGACAGATTAAAAAGGTATATCCCCATTTTTCTTTACATATATTTACTTGCTTCCTTAGGGTCATTTCTCAACATTAATTTTCTGCAGGCTGCGTTTGTAGCTCTGTGGTTATAGTGCTTGCCTAGCATGCGTAAGGTCCTGAGTTCTATCTCCCAGCAGTGGGGAGGTTGAGGTGGGAGGATTGCTGTCAGTTTGAGGCCAGCCTGGGCTACATAGTTTAGGGTCAGCCTGGAACACAGAGCAAAAACCTGTTTGAAAAAAAATTTTTTTGGGGGGGATGGGTGGCTACCCTACAGGCTGAAGCCAGAAGACTGCAAATCTGAGGGTGGCCTAGGCATCTTAACATACCCTGTCTCAAATAAAAATATAAAAACAGCTGAGGGTATTGTTCAGTGGTAGAGTACATGCCTACTATGCACAAGGCCCTGGGATCATTCCTCCATACTTAAGAAAAAAAAAGATGTTGAAGTTACCTTAAGTGATGAAATTAACAGATTTATTTATATATATTTTTTGAGACAGGTCTCGCTTTGTATGTAGTCCAGGCTGGTCCTGAACTCACTATGGAGCCCAGGCTGGCCTTGGAGTCACAACAATCCTCCTGCCTCAGCCTCACGAGTGCTGGGATTTCAGGCATGCGCCAGCACACCCAGCTTATGGGGTGCTGGGGAATCAAACTCGGGTACTTAGCACTTGCCTTAGTAGTTGGAAGAGTTTTAACCACAGAGCCGTTCCTCCAGCCCATGGTAACAGGTTTTAACCTTAGAGTATCCATCTCCTGGGGAGAGAAGTCTTTAATGTCTGTTAATTTTTTTAAAAAATGAATGTTATGTTAAAATCATTGCTTCTACCTTTTTAAAAGTTATTAAAGTTGTTATTTAATAAAATGTTTTTTTACTGGTAGACTTTTCTGTATCATTTTACTAATACTAGTGATGAGGCTCAGGGCTATGCAGCATTTTTTTCATTATTGATCATGCTCTAGTACTAAAACAATGGACTATTGATATATAGAGAGATTTATGAAGGATGTACAAGGAGGGTTTCATTGTGGAGAACTTCTAGATCAGATGGGGAGGTCTGGAAAGGTAGCAGGTTTTTGGCTTTAATATTGTTAGGTATCATGACCTTCATGGTAAATCAGGAAAGAGTCAGAGATCATTTCAGTTCCTGGGAGTGAAATGGTTAAGAAAGCTCAGCGGCTGCATCCTTGTAGGAGGTTTGTGTGATTTAAGAAGAAAGACTTCATGAAGAGCCTGGGAAGTTCTTTGTTATGTCATTTTTCACAAGATTCTAGCCATTTAATTATTTCCAAGGGTTAAGCTATGTCTCTACCTTGGAGGTTCTGTGTAATTGCTGGTAGTTGAATGTGATAATCCAGACTACAAACCAGGTGTGGCACTTACCTGTAATTCCAGCACTCTGGAAGGCTGAGGCAGGAGAATGGCAAGTTCAGGTCCAGGCTGAGCTTTTTAATGACAGCGGCAGTGTATCTCAAAAGTAAAAACAGCTGGAACATACCAACAGGAAAGCCTAATTTCACTTCTCAGTACAGAGTAAGTGCGTGAAAGGGTGGGGGGAAGAAAAGGGAAAAATTTAAAACCAGAGGAAGGCTAATTTCTCCTGGCCAAATTGATACAGAAAAATGTTACTTTGGTTTTCTGAAATACAGGGTCTTTTCTTAAAACAGCTGTATATTTGGCTGGTTTTAGGCTTACTTTTTCCAAGCAAATCTCGTGTCATCTGACAATTAAGTTTTCATTTCTCTTTAAGGTGAAGAGATGCTGGCTCTCCGTGTACAGTCTCTCCCCCTTTTGGTTAATGAGACCTTTGCTTTGTGTATGTGCATGCTGTGCACATGTGTGTGCGTGGGTGTGCGCGTGGGACTGAGGGTCAAGCTCAGGGCCTCCGCTTTGAACTCCAAGTCCAGCCTTCCCCTCCGTCCGCCTACGGGGGCTGGCTAAGTCGCCCCGGCTGGGCTCGAATTTGGGGTTTCTTTGCCTCCAGGGTGCTAGGAGTACCGGCCTGCACCACGAGGCCTGACACCTGTCGCTTTTCACAACCAGTGTATTGCCATGTATTTACTGATACTAGTATCGTGAGTTAGAGCTTACCACAGACTTTCTATCCACCGTTTACTGGCGCCAGGTTTTCTGAATTCTTTGGGTTGTAAAGGGAAGCACCCAGTGTGCTCGGTTAAAGGTGGCCGACCCGCGCGGGGTGAAGCGCGCAGCCCCGATCCCTTCTGAGGTCCCCGGGCGACTGTTCGCGACCGCACGGCGGCAGATCTCAGACCTAGGGCTCAGGCTGCTACCGGCCGAGGACTTCCTGTTCTCTTGCGGGTCCGAGGCGACAGGGTCCGCGCTCCCCGCTGCGCTGCCCGCGTCCTCCCACCGCCGGGTGGCGCTGTGGGCCGCCGCGGGCCTAATGCGGCTGCGGCGGCCGCCGAGCGCTGCTGGGAACGGTGGTCGGGCCCCGGGAGCCGCCGCCATGGGTATGGGAGCCGGTCGGGTGCGCGCGCCGCGCCGGAGGCGGGCTGGAGGCCGCGGCGGGGCGGGCGGGAAGGGCGCTCGGTCCGGGTCCGGATCCGGCTCCGAGCCTAGGGTGGGCGGGGGCAGCTGGGGACTTGGGGGCTCCAGGGGTCGCCATGGCAACGCGCGGCCCCACGTCGTTCCTGCCCGCCCCCGCCCCTGCGGTGCGGCCTGGCGGCTGAGGACTGGAGGTTCGCGGGAGCGAGAACAGGGACGGCCCGGGGCGTCGCACCGGGTTCGGGGGGACAGTCGGGGGCGAGCGATGAGTTTTCAGGTTTGGGGGTGGCGGAGGGAGGACCCGGCTCAGGTCTTGGCCTGGGTTCCCAGCGCCCAGGGCGAGAGAGGGGGAGCGATGCCATGGAGGACCTTGGGTGAGCTCTCCGATGGGCGTCCCAGTTGGGGGCGCCCCGAGGTCTTGGGGGCAACCTTGGGTCGCGGGGGAGGAAGGGAAAGGTTCCAGGTCTTGGCCTGGTGTGGGCCTGGCCCTCCTGCTGGCTCCCGGGACACCTGAGGCTTCTGGGGTGTGGCCGCGGTGTCAACGCCCCTCGGCTGGGGAGCGGCTTCGGCCCAGCACTGACCCGCGCCCTAGCACCAGGCGAGCTCCGTTTCGTGTGGTTGTCGCGTCCACATTACGGATTGTGAATGATAGGCGCTGTAAATTGAGAATTGCCACAGATTCTGGAAACATCAGGTCGTTTTGCTCCTGGAAACAGGGTTCATTCATCTCAGGATGCAGATCTGAAGAAATGATGCGTGTGGACCTCCCAACTCCCGGTCGTAGTGGCTGTGCCTTTTAAGTTGCTAAGTTTTGATTCAGGGCTTCATGCATAGCTAACGAATGAGAACGAGAGTACTAGATCGTTGGGAATTTGGGATTTTTGTGCAGTGGAGGAAAAATGGATACTTTGATTACTTGCGTTTGTCAGAGATTACGAGATGCTATACTAAGTACTTCGTTTTTCTGCATCTGTTTTGCCATGTGTGTTTGCTGAAAATATTCCTGCCCAGTCACAACACTGATGAGAGTATTGGGAAGCATTTGAATTTGATGTTTTTATTTTTGTTTTGTTTTGTTTTGTTTTTTTTACACTATGCTACATCCCCAGACCACTTTTTGGTTTTTGATCTGAGAAAGGGTTGTGCTAATTCACTGGTTACCCAAGATTGGGCTTGAATATTTGACCCTCCTGCCTGGGCAGAATTTGTGGAGAAAATTTGTGGAGAAAAAAAAAATGTTTCTGAAGGGCTGGAGGAATGGCACAGTGGTTGAAAGTGCTTGCCTTGCAAGTGCGAGGCCCTGAATTCTGTTCCTCAGCATCACACAAAGCTGAGTATGGTGGTGCACACCTGTTAGCCCAGCACTTGGATAGCTGAGGCAGGAGGATTGATGTGAGTGCAGTGCCAACCTGGGCTACATAGTGAGCTCAGGATCAGCATGGACTACAGAGTGAGACCCTGCCTCAAAAAATTTTTTTTCTGAAAAATTTGGTCTTTTAAAATATGTCATCATCAGTGGGCATCATCAGCTGTGTGGATGGGCTGGGAACTTTATAGGGGAGTCATATGCTGCAGGACTACAGCTGAAAAGAAAAGAAAGAGGATTGAAATGAGAGAATTGACCAGCTCCTGTATTGTCATTTGCCAGTGTTTTTTGGTTGGTTGGTGGTGTTTCTTCCAATAGAGGGGGTTGATCCCAGGGCCTTTTCCACTGAACCACATCATCCCCAACCCCTTTTAAAAATTTATATTTTGAGGCCCGGTCTCTTAAATTATTCTATTGTCCAGGCTAGGCTCTAACTGACTATACTTCTCTGCCTCATCCTCCTGGAGTGCTGCGGTTGCAGGCCTGCACTACCACTCACTCTTGGAACCTCTGAATGTTTTTTCATATTTGTTATGGGAGATGGTGGGATCTTAGGACTTTGAGCATTTTTGCTTGTAATTCATTCTTAGGCCATACCTAGTAGCTATCGTTTGCATGAGACCCTTAAACATGTTTGTGACCAAGCTTATTTGCACAAAAACACATTTAAAAACTCATTCACTGAGCTTATTGTAATCCCATGTTTGTAATCTTAGCACTTAAGAGGCTGAGACGGATAATTGCTGTGATTTGAGGCCAGCCTCAAAAACTATTTAGTGAGTTTAATAAAGGCTAGCCTGAACTACGTAGGCAAACCCTGTTTCTTAATACAACCCCCCTCCCCCAAAAAACTCAGTCTCTGAGAAGAGTTTCACAAAAGTAAACCACATGTGCAAGATGGTGAGCATCATTCCTAAACTTTGTCTGGAGGAGGTATGGTGGTTTGCTACAGGATATTTGAGAGAGACATGAGGAGAAATTTAGTAGTATTATAGTTAACCTGGTGTCTTTTCCACCAAGGAAAAGCAAGCCACTCTTGCTTTCCTAGGGGAAAGGACACGCAGTGTTACAACACCTTTTGAATGATGTTGCACTTTTGTGCTTTCAGCTGCGAAGGACCCCGCCGCCGTGGAGAGAGCAAACTTGTTGAACATGGCTAAGCTGAGTATCAAAGGGCTCATTGAATCTGCACTGAGCTTCGGCCGTACTTTGGACTCCGACTACCCGCCGCTACAGCAGTTCTTTGTTGTTATGGAACATTGTCTAAAGCATGGTCTTAAAGGTACCAGCGGTTTCAGACTCCTGATTCCCTTTAGAATGTCTCTTCTGGCACCTTGAAGATTCTTGAAAATATATTTTTGAGGTTATGATTACTGTTATTTTACATTAAAAATATTCAGTAAGGGGGCTGGAGGAATGGCTCAGTGATTAAAGAGCTTGCCTAGCAAGTGCTATGTCAGGCGCTAAGTACCCGAATTTGATTCCCCAGCATCACATAAACTGGGCGTGGTGGTGCATGCCTATAATCCCAACAATTGGGAGGCTGAGGCAGGAAGATATGCCATGAGTCCAAGACCAGCCTGAACTCCATAGTGAGTTCAGGACAAACCTGGGCTACAGAGTGAGATCCTGTCTCCAAAAAAACAAAAAAAATTTTTTTTCAGTGAGTCGATTTTGAAAGAAAATAACTACCATTTTATGCTTTCTGATAGATGGTCTTCAGAAAATGCTTAGTGTTTTGTAAAATACATGTTTGATTAAAATTTTTTCAAAGAATTGTTTTATTCGACATGTACTCTGAACTGATACTTTCTGGGACAATTATAGTTATTTATAACTTTAAACTTAATGATTCTGATAGGAACATACTTTATACATATATATGTATATATATATTTATTTATTCATTTACTGGTTTATTTTTATGATACTGGGGATCAAGGCCAGGGCCTTCACATCTCTAGCGTTATCTATATTTTTACTTTTTGATTTTGAGACAGCCTCTTGCTAAATTGCTACATTGCTCAGGCGGGGCTCTAACTTGGGATCCTTCTGCCTCAGCCTCCTAGAATACTGGGATTACAGGCCTGTGCCTGGCTGAAGATTAATAGTTTGAGCCCTGCTGTACAAGCGCTTTGAAATAGTAGATTGGGTTAAAGGTGTAGCTGAGTGATTAGAGCACTTGCCCGACATGTGTAAGGCCCTGGATTCAGTTCCCCAGCACTACATAAAAATTACTTGGGCTTGGTGATGCTAATATCAGTATTCTGGGAAGCTGAAGCAGAAAGCTGAGGCAGGAGGATTGCAAGTTCAAACCCAGCCTGGGCAGTTTAGCAACTTAGTGAGACCCTGTCTCAAAATTAAAAGGTAAAAAATGGGCTGGGGAGGCACCTCAGTGTGAAGATTCTGGGCTTGATCCCTAGTACCGCATACACACAAGATAGTAGATTATTGAAACAGAAACCACCATAGTGCATGAGAATATGCCTAGAAAAAGTCTTCTTCATTGGGATATGAGAGAAATGTAAGTGATCTCTGAGAAGAATGATCCATTCTATTTTGAATTGTTTGTACACGGGAATTTGGGGTCGGGGCAAGGAGCTTTACACTGAAGATTATTAGCCCTGGCTAAAGTGTTTGTTTTATTTTTATGGGTTGTTTTTTTGTGTGTTTGTTTTGGCAGTGGGAATCCAACCCAGGGCCTCGCTCGTGCCAGGCAAGCACTCTATCACTGCCACATCTCCAGCCCTATACTTAATTTTTAAATATACGTTGTGTAATAAACTCCTGTTAAAATTGTTGGCAGTGTGGGGTGTGGTTCCTGTGATCAGCATCTGGGTAGAGGGCTGTGTAAGGGCTGTTCTCTAGGGTGACCCAGATAGCAAAAGAAGCTTGGCTGCTCTTGGCATGTTCGAGTGATAAGACGGGAAAGCTTGTGAGTTCTGCCTGTGGAGCATGAAAGTTCAGAAGTATTGAAGCAAACAGGGAAAATTGGACTTGGCTAAACGATGGCCAATATAGTTAAATTTTAAATTCATTTTCAAAATATATTATCCTTTATTTCACAGAATGTAACCAGCTAGGTCATAGTAATCACAGGCTTATCTTGATGTGTCTTCATAAAGGTACTTCGTTCTTGCAAGTCTCTCTTGTGGGGAAGAGTGACCCATCTTGGTAGTTGGCCTTGGGTGATGCATCAGCCTGAGACCAGTCATTGTAAGAAAGAAACGTGGAGAGTAAGATAAAATTGCAGCTTTTAACATTTAAAAGGAAAATACCTTTTATCTGTGTTTGATGGCACTGTGTGCAGTATGTGTGTGTATGCATATGTATATATATTTTTATTAATTTCTTTTAGTAAGAAAATCATTTCTGAGTTACAACAAAACCATCTGGGGCCCTTTGGAACTGGTGGAAAAGCTGTACCCAGAGGCAGAGGAAATAGGAGCCAGCGTCCGGGATTTACCTGGTCTTAAGTAAGTGAGCTCGTTAGCTGTTCATCCTTGTCCTCATCCGTCTGTTTGCTGCTCCTTCAGCAAGCACCTCATGTTGTCTAGGACCTTCTCTCAGCAGAAGCGCCCTTCTTCCATTCTTCTCGAATAAAATTCTTTTTATTCTTGTATAGCTCAGCTCCTAGTCCGTTTCCTTTGTGAAGTTTTTCTTTGCCCCCTCAGTAAGAATTAACCACCCTTGAGGGGGTGGGGCTGGTAAACAACAACAACAACAAAATAACCCAAAGAATTAACCACTCTTTTATGACCTCATCACTAAGAGCATTTGTCTATTTGTTTTCTACTTTACTATGTCACTTATTTCATGTCTGTCTGAAATTGCAGGAAATTGCAAGTCCCTTTTAGGTAGGATATGTTGGGCTGGGGTAAATGGCACATTGGTTGGATCTCTTGCCTAGCAAATGCAAGGCCCTGAGTTCGATTCCCCACCCCACATAAGCTGGGCATGGTGGTGCACACCTGTAATACCAGTACTCAGGAGCCTGAGGCAGGCGTTGTCGATGTGAGTGTGAGGCCAGTTTGGGCTATACAGTGAGTTCGAGACCAGCTTAGACCACAGAGTGAGACCCTGTCCCCTCCCCCCCCCCAGCGTACCCCCCTGAGAAAAAGAGAGAGAGATGAGGGAGTATGGGCTGACTGTAGTTTGATGATAAAGGGCTCACCTTCCTGGTACAGTGTGTGTGTGTATGTGTCTGTGTGTGTGTGTGCTCCCACACATACACACATGAAAAGAAATTAGATTCAAATCCGGTTTTAGAGTAAAGGAGCAAACAAAGCTCATGCTTGATATAATGTTTTCTTATAGAGATTTTTTCGTTTTGTATTTTATTTAAATTTTTTATTTTTATAAATACATGAATTCCAAATACTGTAACACATTGAGACATCAGTGAGCCTCTGTGCCCATCTCTTTTCAGAGATTGATCTCTTTTCTAGCTGACCATCGCCTCTCTTTCTATCCTGTCATTCATTCTGGGCCTTTTTTGTGTCATTATTTTGTATGTTTCATAAGAGGGACACCCACTATAGTCCGTCTTTTTTGCTTGGTCCATTTAAACTGAGCAGTATAGGGATTTTTAATGAAGACAGAATAAAAAAGGAATTCGAACTCTCAGAAACAAAAACAAGCTGGGCCCAGTGGTTCAGTCCTGTAATTCGAGCACTGTGGGAGGCTGAGACAGGAGGATCACAAGTTCAGGCCCAGCCTGGGTAATTTATGAACTAAGAAGACCCTCTCTCAAAATCAAAAACAGAAATAAGCTGAGGATATAGCTCAGTGTGAAGGCCCTGGACTTGGTAACTCCCCCCGCCACCCACCCACGCACGAAGGAAATATAAGCTATAAGAAAATAGGAAAAGGAAGGAAATATAAGATTTCTTTTCATTTTAATATAAAAATACTTTTGTTTGTCTCTTTTTGTATGGTACTAGGGATTGAACGCAGGCCTCAGATATTCTAGGCAAGAATTCCACGGAGTTATGCCTAAATCCTATTGTTTTTAGTTTTATGATAAGATCTCACTAAGTTGCCCGGTGAACTTTGAGTTTCTGATTCTTCTGTCTTAGCCACCATAATTGCTAGGACCATAAACCTGTACCATCAAGCTCAGCATGTATGTGTGCATGTTGTGTGAACTTGTGTGCATGTATGTGTTTTAACAGCAGACTACAAAAAGTGAAAAATGGCTGTAATGGTGCATGTTTATAGTCCTGGCTACTCTGGTCACTGAGGAGGGACGCTCACTTGAGCATAGGAGTTTGAAATCAGCCTTGGCAACATGGGGAGAGGTTGTCTGTCTGTCTGTCTCTTTCTAAATGCTCAATAAAGAAAAGTTCTTAAATGCAAAAAAGGGAAAAAAATGACTGGCTTAAATCTACAAAAACCCATGATAAAACTCCTCTTTTCTTTGTTAAGGTGTGCATAAATGAAGATAGAAGATGTCCATGATCTTGCTATGTGTGAGGCTGTTTTCTGACTAACTGCTTTGTCTTTTTAGGACACCCCTGGGTCGTGCAAGGGCATGGCTTCGATTAGCTCTCATGCAAAAGAAAATGGCTGATTACCTGCGTTGCTTAATTATTCAGAGAGATCTCTTGAGGTTAGTACTATTAAGTCATATTAATTGTTATTTTTAATTTTATCTCTGCTCTGTTTTTGAACAAGGACTGAAGATACAATTAAAAGGATATAGAGAAGATACATAGCTGAGTGTGATGGCACAGGCCTTTGATCCTAGCATTTTGAGGCCAAGGCAGGAAGCTCACAGGTTTGAGCCTGTCTGAGCAGTTTAATGACTTAGGGAGCCTGTGTTTAAAAATAAAAAGGAGGGGCTGGAGGAATGGCTCAGTGGTTAAAGCACTTAAGTACCCTAGTTCAATGCCCCAGCTCCTCATAAGCTGGGTGTGGTGGCGCATGCCTGTAATCCCAGCACTCTGGAGGCTGAGACAGGAGAATTGCCATGAGTCCAAGGCCAGCCTGGGCTCTGAGTGAGTTCAGGACCAGCCTGGACCACAGAGTAAGACCCTGTCTCAAAATAAATAAATAAATAAATAAATAAATAAATAAATAAGAAAATTTTAAAAAATGAAAAGGACTGCTGACTTAGCTCAGTGTAAAGGTCTAGGTTTCATCCCCTGTGCTGCAGATAAAGGAGATAAGGTACATGGAGATAATGTTCATAAGACGCATGAAGAGAAATGCATGAATAAAAGCGAGAGGAGCAGACTGAGAGAGAAACCATGGTGGGGTGCAACACAGGTGAGGTGCTGGCCCAGAATATGGGGAGCATAAGCATTTTGTCAGCCTGTGTGGGGGCTTTTGTATGTTTTATATTTCTTAGTTTTTTTTTTTTTTTTTAAATAGGGTCTCACTCTGTAGCCCAGGCTGGTCCTAAACTCACTGTGGAGCCCAGACTGACCTCGAACTAATGTCAGTCCTCCTGCCTCAGCTTAGGTGGTGCTGGGAAATTTAAACCAAGGTCTTGAACTTGCTAGGCAGGCGCTTTAATTGCTGAGCTATTCCTCCAACCCTCTACTTCTTAGTTAATGTACTTTTTTGAATTACAGTTCATTACGTGGATAAAACCTTGAATTGGAACTTGGGAGTTTAATTCCACATGTTTCATGTTTGATCCTGGATGTCCAAATTAGTGCTTCAGTTGTGTTGGAGGCTTAGGCCAGGAATTTAAGATGGACTTTCAGAGCATGGCTGTCAGTCCTCAAAGGAGCCAGCTGAGGGTGCCTGTCATCTGTCCTTGTTCTCAAGGGGCCTCTGATGTGCTGGGAATGTGGTTCTGTTTTGCGTGTTTCCTGTGGCTGGCTTTCTGCCTTGGTTTTCCCCTATATAAGCATTGCAGCCTTTGAATTTCCTGAGGGTTAATTGAAGTGAATAAATAACATACAGTTCATTGAGAAAGACGTGAGATAATGGTAGCTATTTCTCCAAATATGTATTGCTGAGTCTTGGTATTTATTATTTAGTGGTGGTGGGAGTACTGGGGATCTAGGGCCTTTACCCTGGGCTACATCCCCAGGTCATGTTTTTTTGGATTTGTATATATGGTATTGTAAAGTCACTGAGTTGCCCAGGCTGGGCTTAAACTTTCCATCCTCCTGCCTCAGTTCCATACCACTGGGAATACAGAATTGTGCCACTAGGCCCAGAAAGTCTTGGTTTTCAGACTGTCTTCTTTCACAAATCTCTTGTTTAACTTTTTATTTATTTATTTTTTTACTATATGGTTGTTTGCAAATGTCTTTTGTTATTTATTAAAGACTCTCCTAATACTTCTACTGAATCCACTGGCTTGATCAAAGGCTTTGAAATGTTTCACAACTCTTTCCCTCTTTAGTCTGTATCCAGAACTACTGGGGCTGGAGGAATGGCACAGTGGTAAAAGTGCTTTCCTTACAAGCACAAAGCCCTGATTTTGATTCCCCAGCACCACATAAGCTGGGCATGGTGGCACACGCCTCTAATCCCAGCACTCAGGAGGCTGAGGCAGGAGGATTTCCCTGAGCCTAAGACCAGCCTGAGCTATAGAGCTAGGCCCTATCTCAAAAAAAACTAAAACCAAAAAAGAAACAAAAGGCAAAAAAAAAAAAAAAAAAAAAAAAAAAAAAAAAAAAAAAAAAAAAAAAAAAAAAAAAAAAAAAAAAAAAAAAACCACGCTGCCCCTGAGATCCATCTGTGGTCCTTTCTGTTTTTATTTTATTTGATTGTTTTGTTTCATTTTAATTTTGAGACAGGGTATCATTATGTAGCTCAGGGGGGGGCTTTAAAATATTATGTAGCCCAGGCTGGCACTGAACTCATGATCCTCCTACTTGAGCCTCCCATGAGTTGGGATTACAGGTATGCCTCGCTACTCCTGGCAATTTTTAATGTAATTTTATTCTTTTGTAGTATTGGGGATTAAACCCAGGCCTTGGGCCTGATGGGCAAACACTGCCACTAAGATATAGCCTTAGTCTTTGTAAAAATTTCTTTGGGACAGGGTCTCACTAAGTTGTCCAGGCCAGGCTTATACTTGCAGTTCTCCTGCCTCAAGTTTCTCTGGTAGCCAGAGTTACGGATGTGTTTGTGTGTCCCCCCCAACCCTGACTACTCCTTTTTTTGATCCCTCTTTGCTTCTCTTTTCTCTCTCAGAATTTTTCTTTTATATTTTTTAGTCCTTTAAAAAGTCTTTTCCTATATACATAAACACTTAAAATTTGAAAAGCTAACATGTAGATGGGCTGATTTAAAGGAACTTAACTTTAAGAAAAGATAAAGTTGCCTAAGTTATAGTAAGGGATATAGTTCAGGGCAGTGCTTATCTAGCAGTTGTGAGGCTTAGAATTTGATTCTCAGCACTGCAGAAAATGAAAAATAGCTAGTAGGAATGGTAGCCCAGGCTTGGAGGCTGTTGCCGGAGAATTGCAAGTTCTAGCCCATCCTGGGCACCTTAGTTATTGAGAGATCCTGTTTCAACCAGTGAGGAGCGGCTGGGGATATAGCTCAGTGTGGAAGCCGTGAGTTCGATCTCTAGTACCACAAAAAAGAGACAAAAACAAAAATAAAAGGAATATACCAAACTTAAATTATTTCTTTGTCTATTAGATAAAGTGCTAAGATGTCAGAATTTCATTTTGGAAATGATTTTGTGATATAAGATTTCCATTCTCCATTTTCCAGTGAGTTCTATGAGTACCACGCACTGATGATGGAAGAGGAAGGCGCTGTCATAGTGGGGCTGCTGGTTGGCCTGAATGTCATAGACGCTAATCTCTGTGTGAAGGGGGAGGATTTGGATTCCCAGGTGAGTACGTGTGGTTCCAGGCACAAGCCATGGGTGTCAGGTGGCACACCTCCCTCTCCTTGGACCCAGGTCGCACTCTGAGTTGTTACACATTAGGAAGTCAGAGTGAGATTCAGTTGCATGTTAGTAGTACTTCTAATAAAGTATTATTTTTCCCCTAAATAAAAATGACTTTATTAACTTTAGGTTGGAGTGATTGATTTTTCCATATACTTAAAGAATGAAGAAGATATTGGAAATAAAGAAAGGTATGATTTTTGTGTGATTTCACATTTTTTATGTTTTGATAGCTCTTCCCAGATCAGTTAGGCATCTATTTGTTCATAGTGTGGCTTATGTTCATGGGTCCTGGGATTCGTGCTTGGTTTCATTTTCACTTCCTTTAAAATCATTGCAAAGTAAATGCGAGAAAATCAATTAAAAGAAAGTGACTTCATTACAAAGTAGGCATTTTGGTCATGCCTGTATTTACTGAGACCCATTACAATAGCTATGAGTTTGTTGTGATTAGGCTAGTAATTTTAAGATCTAATGATATTAAAAATTCAAATGCTGTTGTTAAGCCTAATATTAGCAAGGAATTTATTCAGCAAAGGTTATAGTTACTTAGTTCACAGCTTACTGCTAGGTGATTCCAAAGATCCCCCTTGAGGGGCTGGAGGAATGGCTCAGTGGTAAGCACTTAACCTAGCAAGCTTTAAGTACCTGAGTTCAATCCCCCAGCGCCACAAGAGCCATGCACGGTGGTACACGCCTGTAATCCCAGCACTTGGGAGGCTGTGACAGGAGGATTGCTGTGAGTCCAAGGCCAGCCTGGGCTCCACAGTGCATTCAGGAACAGGCTGGGCTATAGAGCAAGTCCCTGTATCAAAAAAAAAAGAAAAGAAAAAAAAATCTGCAATAATGGCTAAGCTTGTCGTGCATGCCTTTAATCTAAGTAGCTGAGGCAGGAGGATCCCCATGTTTGAGACTAGCCTGAGCATTTGAGCAAGATTTTGTCTCAGAAAAAAGAAGAGGAAATGGCTGGGTCTCATAGTGCAGGCCTGTAATGTCAGCAGTCTGGGAGGCTAAGGCTGAGGATCACGAGATCCAGCCCAGTCTGTGCAATTTAGTGATTTTTCAAGACTGTCTCAAAATGTCCTGAGTTCATTTCAAGTACCATCAGGAGAAAAAAAAAGATTCTTAATTTTTTTCCTTCTTACTTATTTATTTTGAGACAGGATCTCTTTCTCTAGTCCAGGTTGGCCCTGAACTCAAAGCAATCCTCCTGCCTCTGCCTCTTGACTGCTTGGCTTATAGGCGTGTGCCATCACATCTGGTTTGGGTAGTGTTGGGGAAGTGAACTCAGAGCCTTGCACTTGCCAGGCAAGTGCTTTAATGACTGTGCTATTTCCCTAGCTCTTCTTTTTCCTTTTTCAATTTTGATTCAAAAGCAGGGCATGGTTGTTTCATCATGGTGGGTTTTATAGTCCTTTCCACCTTTTCACTTATCACAAGGCTTTCCCCTCCCTCAGGAATGTTCAAATTGCTGCTATTTTGGACCAAAAAAATTATGTTGAAGAATTAAATAGACAACTCAAGTAAGTATTACGGATTATTAGCATATTCATGAGCATTTGTTTTCAGCTTAACACTATTCATTCTTCTAAGCATCTTTGAGGAAGGGTTGAGGGACTAGAGAGAACACTGGAGAGAATCTCTATTCAGTAAAAATGAGACACTAATTTTCAATAGAATCTTCATTGATTTAAATAGAATTTTAAACTTGTACCCTTGAGAAAGAAGCCAAGGCAAGGTGAAAATGTCCATTATTTTGTGAGGGTAAAGCCTCATTTTCCCTGCTCTCGCATTACAGGCTTTGGCCATATTTCATGTGGCTGTCGTCCTCCACGGTGGGAACGCTCCCTTCCCTCCTCCTCTGGTTGCTGAGGTCCTAGTGATGCCACTAGCTGGGAAGGCCTCTGTGTGGAAGATAGTTCAGGGCGTTCTCATAGACAGTGTCAGACACTTAGATAATTTCAGTAGTTAAAGCACTTGCCTAAAAAGTGCTGTGTACCTGGGTTCAGTTCCCCAGCACCACATAAGCTGGGCATGATGGCGCATGTCTTTAATACCAGCATTCGAGAGGCTGAGATGGGAAGATTGCTGTGAGCCCAAGGCCAGCCTGGGCTACAGAGCGAGACCCCTGTCTCAAAATTAAAAAATTAAAAATAAAATAAAAATCTTTAAAAAAATAAATTCTTGAAAAATAATAGAATTTCTAGTAATCACATGAATTTAAAAAATTAGTTTAATTAATAGTTTAATCCACTTTGCTCTGAGTAGTATTTGGACATCAGTATAAAATATTATTAAGATATTTTACTTTTTTGGACACTGTCTTCAAAACGAAGTTTCTCATACTTACGTAACATTTTAATTCAGACTAGCCACTTTTTGAGTGCTTTGTGGCTCATGGCTGTGTGCCAGAAAGCAGAGGCATGGTGAGTTACATTTGCTATATGATTAGAAATACACTACTCTTATTAATTAATTATTTTCTGAATTCTACTCAAAGAACATTATATTATAATCAGAAAACACATTAAAGGCTGGAGTGTAGCTAAGTGGTTAGAGTGTTTACTTAGTCTGCACAAGGCTCTGGGTCTCATCCCCAAAAACCACATGAAAACTAGCTGGGCATGGTACCTGAGAGGCTGAGGCAGGAAGATTGCTGTGAGTTTGAGCCCAGCTTGGGCTGCAAAATGAATTGAGGACCAGCCTTGACTATACAGCAAGACCCTATACCAAAAGAAAAGAAAAAAAACATACTATACATCTTCCCATTTTAGAAAAAGAAGCCAATAAATTATAATTCTTGCTCTCTCTGAAGTTGTAAAAATAGGAAGATCTTGTATCAATGTGTCTTATAGTCACAGAGTTTTTAGTTTTAGTAAGAGTAAATCATGGCAGGTGTGTATTTTGTCATTTGTGTTTCCGAGCTTTGCTTTCTTCTTTTTTTCCTTTCTCTCATCTTTCTTTCTTTCATTTCTCTTCCTTTTCTATGTTTTCTCTTATTTTTCTTTTTGTATCAGAGATTGAGTACAGGGCTTTCACACTGAGCAATATCCCCAGACCATTTTTTATTTTGTTTTGAACCAGGGTCTTGCTAAGTGGTCCAGGCTGGGCTCCCACCTCCAATAACTTCTGGCTCAGCCTATCGGAGTGCTGGGATTGTATTTCTGAGTGCACCCTTGTATTGCTTGGAGATTTCTAAAGCTTCTACTCACTCTTTGGTAAAAGTAATACATTCATATACTTGTGTTTCAAAAGGCACAAAACGAACATAAAGTAGGGTTCCTTCTCCCTGATCTCTGTCCATCTGTCAGTAGTTTTCCTCTTTCCAAGCCCTAATAATACACGAGGGTCTTGTGTGCCTCTCGCGATGAGTCATGCTAATAAGGAAGCAGATGGGTATACTTCTGTACCCCTCGTTCTTTTGGATATAAGGTATCTGTCTTTTTGTTGCTGGGACAGCATACCCAACATTCACAGTTTAAGGAAGGAAGTAAGGAAGGATTTATTTAGGCTCACAGTTTCAGAAGGTGTAGACCATACATGGGCAGCCAGCAGTGGTGGAAATACATGGCAGAGACACAGCGTTGGGGCAGGGCAGACAGCCAAGAGGCGGAGCTGCCCGTCAGCATCCTGCCCCATGACCCGCTGCGTCTGTGTTACGCGCCGGTGTTCCAGCAGTGCCTATAATAGACACGACAAATTTGATAGCAACTTGAGAAAAAAAAAAGGTATTTTAGGTTGGTGAAATGAGAAATATGTGTTTTAATTCATATTAAGTCATTTTTGAAAGTACACACATTCTTAAACACCTTGAGTCATTTCACAGAGAGCAGCAGGGTGCTACCTGTTAACGTAGCTCAGGTGTCTCATAGCATTCACTGCTTTTTGCACCACCAGGCTTGGTGGGGGAGGGATGGGGAGATGCTGCAGATCCGGATGTTTGGCAATAGCGCCCTCACGTGCCATTCTGTGCCTTCCTGTCCTCATGCAGCCGTTGCTGCGTCCTCATCCTCAGCCCTTTTTCTTTTCATCGTGCGCTAGTCACCACAGCAGAACTCTTGTCTTACTTTTATACAGTTTTTTTTTTTTCTCAAACCCAGAGCCTTGGCGCTGAGCCACATTCCCCAGCCCATTTTATTTTTCATTTGGGACAATGACCTTGCCAGGTTGTTAGTTTGCCCAGGCAGGGCTCAAATTTATGATATTGCCTGTCTTCCATTGTCCTATGCCACAATGTCCAGCTTTTTTGAATAAATTTTAAAATATTTTTCTTTTTCTAATAGAAAGTGCTTATAGATGTTAGGACCTTTGAAAATAGAAAGGGAAGAAAATAGAAGGGAAAATATTTTTCTTTTTCTAATAGAAAGTGCTTATAGATGTTAGGACCTTTGAAAATAGAAAGGGAAGAAGAATAGAAAGGGAAGAAGAAATATTTTTCTTTTTCTAATAGAAAGTGCTTATAGATGTTAGGACCTTTGAAAATAGAAAGGGAAGAATTTATGATATTGCCTGTCTTCCATTGTCCTATGCCACAATGTCCAGCTTTTTTGAATAAATTTTAAAATATTTTTCTTTTTCTAATAGAAAGTGCTTATAGATGTTAGGACCTTTGAAAATAGAAAGGGAAAATAGAAAGGGAAAAAATAGAACCCCCTATTTGTCCTTCGCTCAGAGCAATGTGCTACCAAGGGTTGTTCGTGTTCCTTGCGCAGGAACATGATAATCTTCTCTGTATTGTTCTGAGTTTAGTACATGTGCTGCCAAAGCGAGCAGAGGTTGTTTTCAGAGTGAGTATTGGGGGGCTGTTATGGTATTGATCTTCCCATAAAAGCAAGGAGAATGTTATCAAATTTTATAGAAATGAAACTGTAGCTCAGAGTGGTTTTAGTGTTCAAGGTGACACAGTGAGAAAGGAGGAGGGTGGGACCTGTCGCCTGGCTCTTACCCCTCCTGTTTCTCCACCTGTCTGCTCATGGTGGGGTGCCCTGCTGCTCTCTGTGAAATGACTCAAGGTGTTTAAGAATGTGTGTGCTTTCAAAAATGACTTAATATGAATTAAAATACATATTTCTCATTTCACCAACCTAAAATACCTTTTTTTTTCTCAAATTGCTATCAAATTTGTTGTGTCTATTATAGGCACTGCTGGAACAAATAACATATATTACCTGGACCCAGTGGTGCAGGCTCATAATCCTAGCATTATGGGAGGCTGAGGCAGGAGGATTGCAAGTCCAAGCCCAGCCTAGGCAACTTAGTGACTTAGTAAGACTGTGTCTCAAAATGAAAATGAAAAAAATGGGCTGGGGATACAGCTTAGTGTGAAGGCCATGAGTTCAGTTCCTAGCACCATAAAAAACAAAAATAAGTGACTCGTATCACATGTTCTTGGGGAAAGCGTGAGAGGTGCCATGGAAAACAAGCCTAAGAAAATGTACATAATATTCACTTTTGACCCTTGTAAACAAAAAAATGCAAAACCCAACTGTATTCATGTGGTTCATATTACTTGACTGTATCTTTGAGAGCTAAGATGTCATCAGGCTATGTCAGGTATCCAACAGTGGGTATCTCATTTATACTCCTAAAACTATGGGTAACTTTGAAGGTTTCTAAGTCATTATGAAAATGCCCTGTAATTGCATCCCTCTGGGAGGCTGAGGCAGGAAGATTATAATTTTGAGCCCATCCTGGACAATTCAGTGACTTGGTGAGACTCTGTCTCTGTGATCAGAGCACTTGATACATGTCAGTCAATACGAGCCCAGAATAACATACCTTTTATTGCCTTTGTGAGATGGCATGATTTTGAATGAGTTTTTTTCTTTGTTAATTTCAGCAGCACAGTCAGCAGCCTCCATTCAAGAGTTGATTCATTAGAAAAGTCAAATACTAAGCTGATTGAAGAGGTATTGTCATCTAGTAATAGATGATTGTTTTTCATGGGCCTGCTGCTTGTGATCCTTTCCCATCTTAAGTGTGAGCGTGAGTACACGCTCTTGTGTGCATTTCTCCCTCTCTCCTTCTCCCTCTCTCTATGTCATGGTGGAATACTTGTAATTGGTATACTTCTAGAGAAACTACATATTCTTAGGCATATTCTCAATTATGTCAATCTATGAGATGCTATTTTTTGGGATACTTCTAGACATAAGCCCCCAGAGATGAAGTTCACAAACTATTCTATAAACGAGCTGTAATTCTCATGTGTAAATCTAGAATATTTGTATTCGGTAATAGAATGACCAAGACTTCGAAATTCTTGTTAAAATGATATTATCCCTGACTGGACTTGGTGGCGCAGGCCTGTGATCCCTGCACTCTGTGATGCTGAGGTAGGAAGATCCCAGGTTCAAGCCCAGTGCTGGCAATTTAATGCAACCCTGTCTCAAAATCAAAACTAACTCTGGGCTATGCCTGGGCCCAGTGGTGCCTGTTGTTCCACTAGGCAGGCTACTTTCTGTCGTGAGCATTCCTGCATGATCATGTCTGCCTTGCTCTGTCCTCCCGTGTGAAGTTCATCAGAGCTGCTTTTGTTTCCTGCATTGTGAAGGTCATCCAGTGGGCCAGTGCTCATTAAAGACGCAACAAGCTGGGCCTGGTGGTACAAACCTGTAATCCCAGCACTCTGGGAGCCCAGTGCAGGAGAATTTCAGGTTCAGAGCCCACCTGGGCTACTTAATGACTTGGTAAAACCCTGACCCAAAAATAGAAAAAAATGGGCTGAGTGTGGCTGTTGCTCAGTGCAACACACCCACACACACCTCCACTCACCCACCCCACCCAAGCAGCTGCAGCAGCAGCGGCAGCGGCAGCGCAGCTGAGCTTGGTGGCACACACATATAATCCCGTCACTCTGGGAGGCTGAAACAATAAGACCACAAGTTTTAGTTCAGCCTGGGCAATTTAGCAATGTAGAGAGACTGTCTCAAAATAAAAATGGTCTGGACTATGCCCTACTGTGAAGGCTCTGGGTTCAATCTCCAGCACCACAATAAATAAAAAAATAAATAAATGCATCCTAGATATTTATCATAGCTTTCTTAAATGCTGTTTATAGAGTTGTTTGTTTATATGAGTTTTAAGATCAATCCTAAGAATTATTGGTTCATTTCCAGAATTATTACTATTATTTTTAATTGAGCCAGGCCTTATGGTGCAGGCCTTTATTTTCTATTCATTCACTTATTTTCTTTCTCTCTTTTTTTTTGAGACAGGGTCTTGCTCTGTAGTCCAGGCTGGTCCCGAGCTCACTGTGTAACCCAGACTGGCCTTGAATGGAAGGCAGTCTTCCTGCCTCAATCTCCTAGATGCTGGAATTACAGTTGTGCACCACTACATCCAGCTTATGTGGTGCTGGGGAATTGAACCCAGGTTTCTGAGGTTGCTAAGCAGACGCTTCAAACTGCTGAGCTATGCCTTCATTTTATGTAGGTGTGTTGTGTACCACCACACCCAGTCTATGTGTTGCTGGGGGATTGAACCCGGGGCGTCACACTTGCCAGGGAAGTGCTCTTAACTGCTAAGCTTCGTCTCCAGCCCTCCTTTTTTTCAGAATTATTTAGCCAGAGGAAGGAGCCTGTTATTTAGTGCTATGAACCTTAAATCCCATGTTAATTACAATTCTTATTTCTTTGTAGAATTCTTGTGATTTTTCCAAACCACGGAACACTTGTTAATTTGTGTGACTGCAGTTAAAAGTGTACTTTTAAGTTGCTGGTTGGTCTCCTGACTAGGACTGTTACAGAGCTACTTACTAGTTTGTGCATCTTTTTGACCTTAGATCCTTTGTCAAGTTTAAATTGTAACCCTGATAAAGTGGTGTTTAGAAATTTATTAATTGCAAACCAATGGTCCTACTTTCTTTTCATAAGATCTCTGTCTTGCTGTTTTTTTTTTTTTTCCTTTCCCTCATACTGGAAATTGAACCCAGTGCCCTTACACTAATCTGTATTCCTGGTTACCCTTCCCTCCTCCCCTCCTCCTTTTTGAGACATTAGTGTAAGCTGGTCTTAAACCTACTTCTTAACCTGGCCTTGAACTTGAAACTTACCTGAGCCTTCTGAGTGCTGGGACTACAAGTATTGTGCTTCCATGCTCCACTACTTTTTTTTTTTTTAAGTTGGTCTTGCTGTGTGGTTCAGGGTTGCCTAGAACTCAAGGCAGTCCTCCTGCCTCAGTTTTCTGAGTGCTGGAATTACAGGTATGCACCACCACGCCCAAATACTTTGTGGTGCTCAAGGATAAACCTAGCGCCTCGCGCTTCCTAGGGAAGCGCTGTACACACTGAGTCATGCCCTCAGCGCTCCCCTGATTTTTGTGGTGCTGGAGAATCAAACCCAGGACTTTGTGTACACTGGACAAGTGCTGCTTTAACTACTGAGCTATGCCCTGAACCTCCGCCATTTTTTTTAAGACAAGGTCTGGCTAAATCGCTAAGTTACCCAGCTGGGCTCAAGTTTGTGTTCCTCCTGCTTCAGCCTAATGGAGTGCTAACAGGCCTACGCCAGCTCCTAGACCGTGCCTTTTCCTTCAAGTCTTTAGACCGAGCCACCTAATCCTCCATTTAACCCTGAGGGCTAGAGCTGTCTCATTTGCCAGTCTCTCGGGTTTCTCTTACATGTCTGAATTCACCTGCTGCCTGTTCTGTTTCCATGAATGTTTGTCATGTTTTCAGTGTAGCAAACCCTGCTTTCCTTGTACATGGTTGTACTTTATGCAAGTCCTTGCAGTATGGCTTATTGCATAATTTTTAATACAGTTGGACACTTAGTATTCAGGACATATCGTAAATCCAATGTTAAGTAGATGTTTATTGTAAACAAAGCATAATGTATTTAGTTAGCTACAAAAGAGAATAGTGGGAATAATACGAAGAAAATCAAATTATAATGTATTTAACTGGAGCTGGAGAAATGGCGTCGAGGTTAAAGCGCTTGCCTTGTAAGCACAAAGCTCTAAATCATCCCAGCACCACATAGGCTGGGTGTGGTGGTGCATGCCTCTAATCCCAGCACTCAGGAGGATGAGGCAGGAGAATTGCCATGAGTCCAAGGCCAGCCTGGACTACATAGTGAGTTCAGGACCAGCCTGGACTACAGAGTGAGACCCTGTCTCAAAAAAAATTTTTTTTTGCTTTAATTGGTTTCTTGAGATAGTAGAGATACAAATATTATGGAAGTTTTGGGAGATGTGGGAGACATTTTAATAAGTTTAGGATTTTATTTTCTAGTGTCATAGCCATGAACATGACCTATACAGCATATATAATTAAAGACATTCATTCAAAATTTTTCTTTTGTCCCTATTTTATAATTTTTCAGTTAGCAATAGCAAAGAATAATATCATTAAACTCCAAGAAGAAAACCATCAGTTGCGAAGTGAAAATAAATTGATTTTAATGAAAACACAGCATCACCTAGAGGTAAGTAGAATGCTTTTACACAAACTGCCCTGGATCAGAAATTACTATTGTTAGAGACTTTTCTTTTTCTTTTTCTTTTCTTTTTCTTTTTTCTTTTTTTCTTTTTTAAATTTTTTTTGAGGCAGGGTCTCACTCTTGTCCCTGCTGGTCCTGACCTCATTATGTAGCCCAGGCTGGTCTTGGACACAGCATTCCTCCTGCCTCAGCCTCCCAACTGTTGGGTTTACAGGCCTGCATCACCACGCCTGGCTTTATGTGGTCCTAGGGAATCAACTCAGGGTCTTACACTTGCTAAGCAGCTGCTTTAACCACTGTGCCATTCCTCCAGCCCCAAAATTAGGTATTTCTATGTTGTATGAATAATCCTGAGTATCAAATGAAGAGTTTCATGTTTTCTTCCAAGGTTACCAAAGTAGATGTGGAGACCGAGCTTCAAACATACAAGCATTCTCGACAGGGATTGGATGAAATGTATAACGATGCCAGGCGGCAGCTTCGAGATGAGTCTCAGTTACGTCAGGTAGCTTACGTCAGCATTCCAATTCCATTAGCAAAATTCTAAGAATAATTCACCCTCAAAAAAGTACCATTTCCAGCCCGGGATCATGCACAGCTATTATTTCTAGCCCATTTTTATTTTTTCAATTTTGGGACAGGGTCTTGCTAAGTTGCTTAATTGCCCAGGCTGGGCTGCTCAAAATTGCAAACTTCCTGCTTCAGCCTCCCGAGCACTAAAATTACAGGTGTGTGCCATATGCCCAGTTTAAGTGGTGCTGGAGTATCAATCCCAGGGCCTTAGGCTTGCTGGGCAAGCCCTCTGTGTCCCCAGGCTGCCTTGCTTATTTTTTTAAATGTAATGTAGGGGCTGGGGAAATGGCACAGTGGTTAAAGCATTTGCCTAGCAAGCACAGGCCCTAGATTCAATTCCCCAGTACCACATGAGCTGGTCTTCCTGTTTGCTGTGTGTCTCTAATGTTTGGGAAGTTGTTAATCTGATAAAATTACCTTTTTTGCTGTTGTTCCATTCACTTTATTTTTCTTGTATAACAACCCTACGTTGGGGCTGGTGCTGGAGACTGAGTCCTCTGGACAGAGACAAGGTGACTGGTGAATTCCTGGCAGGAGACTTGGTAAACACTGTCGCTTTCCAGAGGTCAGGGATCAGGTCGCTGTACTGCCATTTGGTGTTTTCCACAGAAAGAAGCCTTTTTTTTTTTTTAAATGATGCTAGGGATCAAGCCTAAGGCCTTCACACTGAGCTATTTCCCCAGTCTGTTTATTATTTTTGATTTTGAGACAGGTCTCACTAAAGTTGCTAAATTGCCCCCAGCTGGGATCTAGCTTGTGGTCTTCCTACCTCAGCTTACCAGAGTGCTAGCTAGGATCACAGGCCTGTACCACCAGGCCTGGCTTCTGGTAAATTTTTTTTTAAGAAACCTTGGTCTTTACTTGCACAGTCTGCTTCATTTGTTTGTTTGTCTGTCTCTCTCTCTCTCTCTTTTTTTGAGATAGGGTCTGTCTCTAGTCCAGGCTGGTCTTGAACTTGCTACATAGCCCAGGCTGGCATCAAACTCACAGCAGTGCTCCTGCTTCAGCCTCCCAAGTGCTGGGATAACAGGCATGCGCTACCATGCCCATCTCATGTGGTGCTGGGGAATTGAGCTCAGGACCTTGAGCTTGCCAGGCAAGCATTCTGACCACTCTGATATTCCTGCAGCAGCATTTATTTTTAATTCTTTAACCATTAGAATGGTGATGACTAACAGAATTTATAAAATGCTTTCATTTTAGCAAAAAGTACATTTGGAATTATATGAAGGCAATGTTTTGGTTGATTCTCTTAAGTGAACTTAAAAGGAATAGTTGAGTAGAAAATCTCTTGTAATCTCTTTAATTATTATGTATCTGATTTTGACATCCTAAAATAGTATGTAAATTAAAGATATGTTGAAATTGTAGGATGTGGAGAATGAGCTGTCAGTACAAGTCAGTATGAAACATGAGATTGAACTTGCCATGAAGTTGTTAGAAAAAGATATTCATGAGAAACAAGATACCCTTATCGGCCTTCGCCAGCAACTAGAGGAAGTTAAAGCAATCAACATTGAGATGTATCAAAAGCTGCAGGTAAACGGTATTCCTGATGAGTGCTCTTTCTCTCTTTATTTTTCTGCTTTCTCTTTCATTGCTAAGAAGTGAACCCAGGGCCTGTGTATATGAGGTAGATGCTCTTCTACTGAGCTGTGGCTCAACTTAATTTACTTTAATGTAAATTGAAAATTGGGGGCTGGAGGAATGGCTCTGTGGTCTTTAAAGCGTTTGCTTAGCAAGTGCTAAGGTAAGAACTAAGTACCTGAGTTCAGTTCCCAGCACCAAATGATCTGGGCACACGCCTGTAATCCCAGCACTCGGGAGGCTGAGGCAGGTGGATTGTCCTAAGTCCAAGGCCAGTCTGTACTACACAGTAAGTTCAGAACCAGCCTGGACTACAGAGTGAGACTGTGCCTCAAAATACATACATACATACATACATACATATATACATACATACATAAATTGAAAATTGTAGGAATGTTTGGTTTTTAAAGATGTGCCGATGTTAATTAACTGTGCCATATTGATTATATAAATTAATGCCTTTTTTAAAAATGAAAGCTTAAGAAGCTTGGTGGCACAGGCCTGTAATCCTAGCACCTTGGGAAGCTGAGCCAGGAAAATCATGAATTTGAGCCCAACCTGGGCAATTTAGCAACTTAGTGAGACCCTGTCTCAAATAATAATAGAAAGGGGTTGGGAATGTAGGTCAGAGTAAAGGCCCTGGGTTTAGGCCCCAGAACTACCAAAGAAAGAATGTTGCACTGGGATTATAGCTCAGTAGTACAGTCTAGCTTGTAGGAGGTTCTGGGTTTGAATCTCAGCACCACAAGAGAAAATACATACATACATACATACATACATACATATGTACATATAAAAGAACAGAAACAAACCACCTGTCTCAATTTGTGGGTTTTTTTTTTTTTTTGATTTGTCGGTGCTGAGGATTGAACCCAGAGACGCATACACGCTAAGCATGTGCCCAGCTGCTGAGCTACAATGTAAGCCTGAATTTGTTCTCTAATGCTAAAAGGCTAACAGGATGAAGATAATTCTTTTGGGAAAACCATTATTTTAAGCGTGTAGTACCTGGTCAGCCTCCGTGTACATGCTAGTCCCGAGAAAGTTTTAAGTTAGATTGAATTTTCTGATAAAATGACATTCCTACTAAATAGACTTGTGGACAGAGCTCTTCACAATTTAATTTGAAAATGCCACGTATCTATCCTTTCTTCAAAAACTATGAAGTCTGAGTTTTTTCTGCATATTTTAAATGAAGACTAGCAACACCTTATTATGGAATTATTTTAATGTACTACGTAACTGCTTATTTCAAAGTACGGTCTCATTGCAAAACACTGTAGGGAACTTATAACCGTAGGGTTTAAAAATAAAAAAATACTGTAGCTTTTTACATTTCTATAAGTAGGGCTCTGAAGATGGATTGAAGGAAAAAAATGAAATAATTGCCCGACTAGAAGAAAAAACGAATAAAATAACCACAGCCATGAGGCATCTGGAACAAAGGTACAGCCCTCCACTGTCAGTTTCCGTGTGTTCCCTTCTTCCCCGCTTTTTCCTTTCATTCTGCGACCTGCCACAGAGACCATGAGGAAGACAGGCTAGGACATGGGTTTTGGTTAAGCTGAGCAGACTTTTCCCTTTTGTTTAGTTGTTGCATGGAATTAAGTTGCTTCATTTCAGGCTGGTTCGTTTGAGGTTGCCATCTTGCAGATGTGTTTTAAAGGCCTAATACCAGCAATTTCATGTGGGTCAGTCTGTTAACATAAAACAAATACACAAACAAAAACTTGGAAAATTATAAAGGACCAAAATCCACAGTGGGCTTATCCCTGATGGCTTTCCATGCCTATTAACTGTCATATTCCTTGCCATTCACCATCTCTATCTAAAATCAGGCATCCTGAACTTGAACTTGCAATTTAGTTTTGTTTCTTTGAGCTAAGATCCTCAACCCAGTCCAAGATACAATTTTGTTTAAGTGGAATTGTTTATATTGGCATTTTTCACTTTTATTGTTGGAAAATGTAATGTATTTCCATTGCCTTGTCATGTTGATGTCAACATATGTCTTCTCATTGCTTTCTTTGAACCTACTTAAGAAATACATAACTATTAATGCTTTATTGACATGAATATTCTTTTATTGACATCCTCTTTCTTCTTTTTTCTTTTTTTTTTCTCCCTACTTTTACATTTTGGACATCTTTATTACCTTTTCTGTCTTTGCTTTCTGTCCATCCCATTATAAAGTGACAATGATCTATTGACTCAGACTAGGACAATTGCAATGTCATTGGTGAAATGTGCCAGCAGTGACACGCAGGACCAATATAAGCTGGTCAAAGATATATCTTTCTGAAAGTCATTGTGTTTTGTCAGACTGAGGGAGAGCCCCAAGTTTTATAGTATATGAAGTACAAAAGAATTTCTGCTGTTAGGACCCCTAGAAGGTGGTAGGAGCCCATACACACCCTGGTGAGCTGCCATGAGTAGTACAAGGCCTGAAGGCTAAGCTGGGGCACTTGAATTCCTAAAGCTACGTCCCTCACACCTGTGCACAGGGCTGATTTGAGTATTGACTATTTGGAGGCTGGGATTTTCAAGTGTGGTTTTATCTTTTTAGCTACTTTTTGATGGAAAATATAAAAATTGTTTAAAGAGAAGTTATCTTTTGGTTTTACTTGTGTTGGCATAGATGTTTCCCCGTCCCTTGGCCTGCTCTACCTAAGGGTCCCCTTACTGATTTTAAAATGTTTTAAAATAGTTTATAACTCAGATTGGCCATCATCAGTTCCCTCTCCCTCTTATATGAGAGCACAACTGCGTGGCCTACCTCACTCTTTTTTTTTTTTTTTCTTCAAGTACTGGAGTTTGAACCCAGGGCCTTAGCACTGAACTACATCCCCAGCCATTTTTTGTTTTATTTTGAGACAAGGTCTTGCTAAGATGCTGAGGCCTGGCCCAAACTTGTAACCCTCCTGCCTCAGCCTTCCAGAGTGCTGGGATTCCAGGCCTGTACCACCAGTCCTTGTTCTCACTCTTTTATGTTACTTTCTGTACTCCTATAAAAAGAAAAGCTGGGATCTTTCCCACTACCATAGGATTTTTTTGATAGGGTCTGCAATTTGGGCTGGTTCTGAGCTCACTATGTAGCCCAGGCTGGCCTTGAATTCAAGCCAGTCCTCCTACTTCAGCTCTAGAGGGCTAGGATTACAGGTGTACAGTACCATATCTAGCTGATATTTATGTGGTGCTGTGAGGTGAAACCAGGGCCTTGTGCCTGCTAGGCAGTGTTTAGCCACTGAGCTGTGCCTCCAGCCCTTTTAATATTTTGATTTAAATTTAAACTTAGAAATAAATGTTAATTTCCTTTCCTTGGAAGCAGCACTTATACCTCTTAAATACAAGAGGATTGCTCCATTAGTATGACTTTAGGGCAGAAATAAGAGGCAGGACTTTTTGGTTAGTTGATCAGAAATGCGTTTTTTGATTCCCTACAAGGAATTAATGTCCCTTGAATTGTAGGAAATATTTTCTTAAAAAATCAGGAAACAAGAAAGGACAGTTAAGCCCTGGGATAAGAAATGACTTACTAATAAAAGCAGAAGAAGTGAAAAATCACATTTTTAGCTAATTTTTAATGTTCAGTGATAAGGAACAACCGTGATCTCTAGAGACATGCTGCCGAATAGCACTAAATTCTTTTTGCAAGTTAAGAGAACATACACACGTGTGCGCACACTCGTATACAGATATATACATGTAAAGCTTTGGCATAATTAGAAACACAAAGATCCTCTGGATGGATCCAGCTGTTGTTTGGAGTAATTGCAGATCTTTGCTCTTGGCCTTGTCATGCTGATTCCTGGCCCACACGTTTTAGCATAACACCTAACAGGTGGCCTCCTCACCTATTGTAGACACAAACAATATGCTTTTTGTGGTTTTGTAAACAGGCAGTAACATATCTATTATACTTTGAAATTTGATTCATTATGCTCTAGTAATGGTAAAGGCTGACTTGCTTTGCATTGTAAATCATAAACAAGAAATAAAGCCAATCTGAAATAGTTTTCTGGGCATATTATATGTTGTACTGAAAAAGAAAATCACAGAACAATTTGTAGACATTGTGTGGCTCTTTCACGTTTGAGTTTGTGAGTTTTCCCCCAAACTTTGTTTTCATTTAGAAATGTTTCTATTTCCCCATTTTTCTTTTATTTGTCTTCTTCACCCTTTTACACCCTAGTTCTAGCCTCAGTTTTACCCAAAGTTGATTTGAATTACACCAGATTGCAGCAAGCAGAGAGGGCGCGAATGGAAGCCGAAGGTGAGGATGAGAAGTGTCTCCAGGAGTGTCTGAGCAAGTCCGACAGTCTGCAGAAACAGATCTCTCAGAAGGAGAGACAGCTGTGAGTATCTCCTCCTGGGAAACACACACACACAATCTCCCAGCCCTCACTTTTGGCAGGTACTCTTGGTCTTTTTACTTTTGAGACACAGTCTCACTGAGTGCTAGGATTATAGGTTTGTGCCACATGCCTGACTGTAATAAGCTTTTTTGTTATGTTTTTGAGACAGGGTTTCAGTCAGTTGTCCAGGCTGGTCCTGAACTATGTAGCCCAGGTTGGCCTTGAACTCAAGGCAATCTTCCTGCCTCAGTCTCCTGTATAGATTACAGGTGTGCACCACCATGCCCAGTTTATGTGGTGCTGGGAAATCAAACTCAGGGGCTGGCACTTGATAGACAAGTGCTCTAACTGCTGAGCTGTGTCTCTCAACATTAATAGCATGATGTGCACTCTTCCATGATGTGTTCTGCATCTATAACATTTTGATACAGAATAAAGGACATAAATTATTATGTAGCAAGATTATTTTTGGCCACCAAATGAATAGACACTTTATGATTGGAAGCTCTGTGTTGTTGAACTTGTATACCAACATATATTAATGAAGGAAAATGTCTGGACAAAGGCAAAAGTAACCAACCAAAAAGATGCTCACATAAGGAGTCCGCGCGACTCTGGAGAGGAGGGGCTGAGCTGCTGTGTGTTATTTGTCATTCAAGGGCACAGCTGGAAACCGATGTGAAGATCGAGAAAGAATGGAGGCAGACGTTGCAGGAAGAGCTTCAGAAGGAGAAAGACACCTTGTCTTATCTTCGAAACGAGACTCAACAAATCATTGGTCTTAAAAAAGTAAATAATGATAAATCTTTAAATGTTGTATCATGAGCTGGGGGCAGAGCTCAGTGGTTAGAGCACTTGACTAGCAAGCACAGGCCCTGGGTTCGATTCTCAGAACCACGTAAGCCCAGCATGGTGGCACACACCTGTAGTCCCAGCACTCGGGAGGCTGAGACAGGAGGATTGCTGTGAGTTTGAAGCCAGCCTGGGCTACATATTGAGTTCAGCACCAGCCTGGACTGCAGAGCGAGACCCTGTCTAAATAAATGAAGTATTTTAACAATGTTAAGTTACTTAAAAAGATAATTTATATAGGCGACATATATATATATATATATATATATATATATATATATATATGGAATAAATGGTTACTATTCATAAGTAATATGAGTAAGAAGCTTAGATGAGTAGAAAATAGTTGCTGCAGCAGGCAGGAAGAGCTGTGGGCACATCACATGGTTCTGTTTCTGATCCAAAGCTGAAGGATATTTACTTGTTTTCCTAATTAAAGATAGCATGTACACAGTGTGGTTGGCTTGTTTCTAGTAAATTACATTTTCTTTCTTTTATTTTTTTGAAGGAATTCCTTAATCTCCAGGAAGAAAATCAGCAGTTGAAAAAAATACATCATGAACAAGAGCAAGCCCTTCAGGAACTTGGCAGCAAACTGAGCGAGTAATTTCTCTTTTTTTTTCTTTAATTAATTAGTTACTGATACTAAAGTTATGAATGTATCAGACCACTTAAGAAGAAAGATTTAAACACAAAAAAGATAAGTGAACTATGAAAGAAAAAAAGCTGAGTGTGGTGCTGCTTTCCTGTAATCTCACCATTTGGTAGGCTGCTGTGAGTTTGAGGCCAGAGTGGGCTCCATGGTGAGCTCAGGATCAGCCTAGACTATAAAGCAAGACCCTATCTCAGAAAAAAAAAAAAAAAAGATTAAAAAGTAAATCTGGGCCAGGCCTGGTGATCAGCACTTTTGGAGGCTGAGGCAGGAGGATCACATGTTTGACCCATGCCTAGGCAACTTAGCCATGTAGAGACAGTGTTACAAGTAGTAAAAGGGGCCTGGGCCATAGTAAAGAGCCAAGGTCCTGGGTTCAGTCCTGAACACTGCAAAACCAAGGCATAAAATTAAACACAAGTGTCTCCCTCTGCCCAAATACCAACTTCCAAAGTTAGCTAATCTCAAAACATATATCTTTGTATAGAGACTGGAGGTGTGTGTGTGTGTGTGTGTGTGTGTGTATATTTTAATAGATGTATGCACACTTGTCATTTGTGGGTGTGGTTGTTTTTTGAGACAGTCTCGCTCAGTAGTTCAGTCCGAACTATGGAGCCCAGGCTGGCCTCAAACTTGTGGCAGTCCACCTGCCTCAGCCTCTTGAGTGTCGGGATCACAGGCCTGTGATGCCATATCCTGTTTACGTGGTAGTAGGGAATGGAATCCAGGCCTGTGCTAGGCGAGTGCTTCGATTGCTGAGCCAACACCCCTGGTCCCATGTGTGTCCTTTGTGAAAAGCAACCGAGTGGCAAGTTGGCTAGAAGGGAGAGAACTGGCACAGGTCAGGCTCCATTCAGAGGCGAGGGTCCAGTTCCTAAGAGTGTAGGGTGCCGTGGGAGGAGGTGCGGCTGGCAGAGACACAGCTGTTCGTCTCTGTAGCTTTTCTCTATAATCTTGGGTTCAGTCTCCAGCACTGCGGAAAAGAAATAGGGACTTCATAGTTGTAACGCCCTGATTGCTTTAAAATCTGGACATTGCATTCAGACTCCTATTTCCTGTTTTCTAGTTAATTTTTTTCTCAAAATGCATTTCCTGGAAGCTTACATGGGTGGATATACTGTACTGTCTATATTGAATTTATGGGCTATATTAGGAATTTTCAAGTTATTTTGTTTTGCTTTTTGCTTTTTTTGAGACATGATCTCCCCTGTAGTTGAGGCTGGCCCTGAACTCACAGTGTAGTACTGGCTGGTCCCAAAATCATGACAGTCCTTCTGCCTTACCCTTCCGTGTGCTGAGATTCTGGGCATGTGCCACCATGCTCAGTTACTTTTTATGTGGTGCAGAGAAATCAAACCCGTGCTAGGCAAAGCACTCTAACCATTAAGCTATGCTCCCAGCCCCTCAAAGCTTATTTTAACTACTAGATTTTTTTTTTTTTGTGTGTGTGTGTGTGTGTGTTAGGGGTGGGTATAGTAATACACACTTGTGGGAAGCTGGGGAAGGAGGATTGCAAATTTGAGACCAGTCCGGACAATTTAGAAGCTGTTTCAGAATAAAAAGGGCTGCAGGATGGCTCAGTGGTCACTACCCTTCCGTTTGGTCCTTTGTACCACAAAACTAGAATTTCTCCATTGGTGCATGCAGACAGGCCTTCCACAGTGCACATGCTGTAGATCGAACATCCCCATTCCCTGCATACTGCTGTGAAAAGCTTGCATGTCTATGTTGATACTTGATAAGTTGATGTGACAGTTCTAAAGATGCATGGCTGGGGAAGGAAGAATGTCCCACAGTATTTATTACTTGAGCCAAAAATTGATGGTCCTGTGTTCACTTTTTAAATGAGGAGGCTGGGTGTCCATCTGGAATACCCCTTAGGTGCGTTTCTCCTGAGAAAGCTGAGAAAGAGGAAGGACTTTTTCTTGGGTAGCATTACCTTTGGGATTTTCAACACACTTTTATGGTTAAATTGCCTAGATTTAGGCATGTTGTTGAATATTTAGTAAAGCTCACTAAGCTTAGGGCTAGGTTACAAAACAATGCTAAGGGGAATGTCAAGCTACATGGGATCATCTGAATAAACAACCTGTTAATGCTTTTTTCTGGTTTTATGTCATCAGCCTTACTGTGTTCTTCTGTGATTTGGATAAGGAAAGAAGATTCCTGAGCATTGATTTACGTTACATCCTATTAGGAGTTTGCCAGCCTCCAGTCTTTTCCATTAGAATAGAGCTCAAAGCTAATAAAAAATATATTGCAGTTCTTGATTGGGGCTGGAGGCATAGCTCAGCAGTTAGTGCTTGCTGTAAAGCCTGTAATCCTAGAGTTCAGGAGCTTAAGGCAGGCAGATTTCTGTGTGTTTGAGCCCAGCTTGGCTATATAGTGAACTCAGGACCAGCCTGGTCTACACACTAAGTTTTTGACATGTTGAATTGCTTCTCACAACCGATCTACATCATCTAAAATTTTATTTCGTCTTATTTACCATGAGCCATTTTAAGCACCTGTGTTTGTGTCGTTTGTATCTGTAGTTCATGTGGTGTGCATTTTTTGATTGTACTGCTTATATTTTTTTATGGGGTATTTGAGAAGTACTGTACACTGAATATCTTTCCATCCTAGTTTACTTTTCTTTCCATCGATAATGCTTGAATTTCATATTCCAACAGTTTTTCAGAATTTGCCTTTATTGCCTTGGAAGCAGAAATTTGGGGATTTTTTTGTGGTACCACGGATTGAACATTAATGCGGAGCTGTAGTCCCATTTTTATTGTTTATTTAAGACAGTGTTATGCTAAGTTGCCCAGGCTGGGCTTGAATTTGCAATCTCTTGAAAATTTTATTCGGAGAAGAAAATACTTTATTCTTTCCAAAGTCTAGTTTTCTTCTGCAGTAAGAAGATTTTGCGTAATTTTCCTTTTCACGCCGGAGATCCAGCCCAGAGCCTCACCTGTGCTACTAACTGTTCTGCCACTGAGCTACATGCCACCTGCCTCTGTGATGAGAATTTAATCCAGGCTGGAGAAGGGATTAGGGACCCCTTTCATGTTTTTCCACATCAGCCATTTTACCTGTTGAAATACTTCTCTTCCTAATTACTGTTATCAGATTAAAATAGTAAGAATAAATTTCTAAGATTTGTTGGCCATTAAGTATAGTAAGTTTGTGTGTATGGTGCTGGGAACAAAAATGCAGGGCCTTCACACTCCTGCAGTTAGCTGTATCCTTAGTCCATTTCTCATTTTTGATTTAGAGACAAGGTTTAAGCTGCTGAGTTGTCATCTGGCTCAGCTTCCTGGTGTGCTGGGATTACAGGCCTGTGCCACTGGGCCTGGCTTACAGAGTTTTTTTTTTTTTTTTTGAGACAGGGTCTTGCTCTGTAGCCCACACTGGCCTCCTTAGTGCTAGGGTTACAGGCATGTGCCACCAAGCCCAGCTTATACAGTGCTAGGGAATCAGCTCAAGTACTTAGCACTGCTGAGCTACTCCTCCAGCCCTGGTAGCTATTAATATTGCTGTCATCTCTTGAAAGTGATTTTTTTGGAGACAGTTTTCCTGTAGTAGTCCAGAGTGGCCTTGAACTCACAGTGTTCTTGCCTCAGCCATCCAAGTGATGGGATTACAATTGTGTTCAACCGTGACTGGCTTACTGTATTAACTTTTTAAGAATTTATTTTAAATCAAAAAAATTCATTTAATCTCTAGGATATTTAGAAAATATGAAGTATTCCACCTGTCTGAGATCACGAGGAACATGTACTGTTTGGAACAGCCATGCTGTGCATTCCAGGCTGGCCTGTAACTCAGGGTCCTCCTGCCTCAGCTTCCTCCCGGGTGCTAGGATCACAAAAGTGTGCCACCAAACTCAGCGACAATTTTATACATCCTATGAAAAATCAATTACTAGATGTTTTATGTACTAATATGTACTAAAATGTGGAACCTGTTCATCATCTTTTTAGATCCAAACTTAAAATAGAGGATATAAAAGAAGCTAACAAAGCGTTGCAGGTGAGTAGTTTCCAAGGAAGGAAATGTGGGCGGCTCCAGATACAGCCCTGTGTAAATCAGTGGTTTTAAGGTTGCAGGCGGAGCTCAGCAGTAGCTCAAGGGCTTGGTTTTGACAGCCTTTACCACCAGAACCTAAAAATACCTTAGCTTTTTATGAATCCTAAAATTCATACAGCAAAAGCACTGAGTGAAGATGAGACGGCAGTGGGGTCCTATCTTCCCTTTGTCTCTAATAGTGCATTACTAACGTACCCTGGGGCTGGAGGAATGACGCAGTGGTTAAAGCACTTGCCTAGTGAGCACTTGGTGGAGTCCATTTTCCAGCACCACATAAAGCTAGGTGTGGAGGTGCACATCTGTAATACTAGCACTCGGGAGGCTGGGGCAGGAGGACTGCTGTAGATCTCAAACCTAGCCTGGGCTACATAATGAGTTCAGTACCAGCCGGGGCAACAGAGTTAAGACCTTGTTTCAAATATATATGTATATATAAAATCACCCTGGTGAAAACTGTGATAATTTGGTCTATTTCCTGAAGGAATGTGACAGGATTTAAGAATCATTGAGTTCCTGTGACACTCTAATGACATCTTGAGTCCCACCTTTCTTTACGGGTTTTTTTTTTTTTCCTTTTTTGGAGACAGGGTCTTGTTCTGTAGTCCAAGCTGGTTCTGAACTCATTCTGGAGCCCAGGCTACCCTTTAACTCAAGACAGTCCTGCCTCAGCCTCCCGAGTGCTGGGATTACAGGTGTGTGCCACAACACCCAGTTTATGTGGTGCTGGAGAACTAAACTCAGATACTTAGCATTTGCTAGGCAAGTGCTTTAACTGCTGAGCTATTCCTCACGCCGCTGAATGAATGGTCCGTGAGATTCTTTCAATATTAACATATATGTAAGCAGCTGGTACGGTTTATCAATATATAGCTGCAAATGTCTGAATGCACAAATCCCTTCTGTGACATAGAACGCAGTCTGGTGAGCTGTTTAGTGACAACTTGTACTCCATAAACTGCCTGTTTGATTTTTTAACTCAAAACATTAAATGAAAAAATAAGTCCTAAAAAGACTCAAGCATATAAATGGTTAAATCTCTTACAGCTCCTGCTTTTTTTTGGTGCAAGGGAGCCTTGGCTCTGAGCTGTCACCTAACCTTTTTATCGAGACAGTTTTGCTAAGTTGCCTAGGGTGAGCTCAAACTCAAGCTAACTGTCCTGCCTCAGCCTCCTAGAGTGCTGGGATTACAGGCCTGTACAACCAGGCCATTTACTTTCAGTTCTTTTAGTGATTCTTACAGCATGTTTATCAAGGCTGTGCAATTTTGCTCACTCTCACTGGTCTCTTTATTACCCTCAGTGTGTGCAGGTGTACAGTACACATGTCTCCCTAGCCCCTGCCGCTTCCATGGAACCTCAGGCCTACACACTGACCTGCACCCTCAGATCTTGTCCCCTCAGTCGTCACAGTAGGGCTTAAACTTGAATCCTCCTGCCCTCAGCATCCCAGGATGCTGGAGTTACAGGCATGGCCCACCAAGCCCAACTGCTTATTTTTGATTATCTGTTGGGCAAACGTCTCCACATGTAATTTTTAGTGTTACCTATCTGAGCATTAATAGTTTTCTTCTTACTATAGGGATTGGTTTGGCTGAAAGACAAAGAAGCAACACACTGTAAGCTTTGTGAAAAGGAATTCTCGCTCTCTAAGAGAAAGGTAAAAGACACAGGAGGTAACTCTAAAATTTTCAGTACAAAAGTAGTTCTAATTTTATTCATTGTTTTTTCTGATTTTTCCATTTAATAGCACCACTGTAGAAACTGTGGGGAAATTTTCTGTAATGCCTGCTCTGACAATGAGCTGCCTTTGCCATCTTCACCAAAGCCAGTACGAGTCTGTGATTCCTGTCATGCACTGCTCATTCAGAGATGTTCATCTAATGTGCCGTGAGACCACAGACCTCATACCTGCAACGAATGTTCTGTGTAGGTCATCCAGAGAGCTCTGCTTCATCAGCTTTTAGTCATACCAGCTTATCCTATTTAACTCATGACAGTTATGGTTTGGTATTTCTCATTGTTACTTAGAATTTTCAACAGCATGTTTTAAAACAATTTAGTGTGATTATTATACAGAATAATCACCTAACCCTTAACTTCATTGAAAGGCCCAATAGTATAGCTAACACACACTTGCCTTATTTTGTAAAGGCCTTCTTAAAAATAAGGCTTCAGATTGTTCTGATTTCTGTCAACTTGGCATTTGATGGTGCCTGTAAATCTCTTTAATGCACTTTAAAGCTTCAGTTATCAAAGACTGGACATGCACACTTTTTAGAAGTATGAACTCAGTAGGTTTGGTTATTTTGCTAAGATTCCAATTTATTTATTTGCACTCTCCTTTGCACTAGAACTGGCTATAGTACTCTAAAAATGTCTTTTCTAAAATTAACCATTTTGCTTATTGATACCTTTTCCTTCTAATTTTGAAAGTTACACATAACCGTTTTACCTTAAGTTACTTGCAAATCTCACATATGATAATTTTCCTTAAGGGAAGGGGAGCCAGACTCCAATTCAAAGATAAAAAGGATAAATCCCTGGGATGCCGAGTTGACAAGTTTATAATTCCCTTTTAAACTAGGCATAGTGCACACGCTTTGTGATTCTGGTAATCTGGAAGTCTGAGGCAGAAGATCACAAGTGCAAGCCAAAATGGGCAAGTGACTTAGCAAGACCATGTCCCAAAAAGTAAAAAAAGCCTCATGCATTTGTAAGTAAGGGAAAGGCAAACTCTGCCTTTTATATGGTGTAGGATTGTGTTTTTTTCTGTTATACTCTATCCAGTGGAGTAACTTCTAGGAAATGCTGTAAAGGTCTACCACTGTAATGTACATTTGCAGTAAAACTCCACATCTGCCCATTTACCAAGTACCTCACCTCTAAGCTAGGGTCTTAGGTAGATGAAGTCTTTGCCCTACTATCAAATACATTTTAACTATTTTAAGAAGATTCAATGAACACTAATCTAGTTACCTTATAAAATACAGAGAATAAAATCTTTAAGTTACTCTGTATGACTTGCTTACACAGCATCACTTTCTTTGCTATTAATCCTTTATCTTGCCCTTTAATTTTGTGATCCTTTCAAAAATATCCTATAGAAATTTTACATTCCTAAGAGCATTACATTAGATGTGCCTGTCCCTTAAGTACATATACTATAGGACGGACCTTTCCCTCAAAATGACTTAACTTTCTAAATTGCCAAAGTATGAAGGTAGTAATGTATTGGAAGCTCTATTTTCTGCAGTGTCAACCAATTTCCAGTTAGCTTCTGACATCACGTTCAGTTAATCCGAATTTGATTTTGTGATGGTCCTTTCAACATTGACAGAAATGTCCAGAGATAAAATTATATTCTTGAGCCCCTTTTGTATTGATGGGATTAACTTTTTATGATTGCTGAAAATGAGAGTAAGTATAAATGAATTTTTTCAATAGGAGTTTTTATTATCCACATGGAACAAATTGTAAAATGTTAAGCTACTTAAATTCCAGTTCGTTTAAATCATTTAACCATGATTTTTTCATGCTTTTTTTAAACAATATAACTTGCTCCACTTAGTTTTGGCTTTTTGAAAGCTACTGATACTAGTGTTTTGTTATTTAAAAAATTAAGGCCAGATAATGAAAGCATACACTATAAACCCAACACTCCAGGAGGCTGAAGCAGGGTAAGTTCAAGCCCAATGCGGGCAATTCAGCAAGACAGCTGCAAAATAAAAATGGTTGGGTATATAGATCTCTGAAGAGGCCCTGGGATCAATCCCAGGAGTGCAAAAGGAGTAACAAAACATCACTTTTGAGGACTCTTGAGAGACTAAGGCACAATGGAGAAGGGAAATAGGTTTGAGCAAGCCTGGGCCAACTTAGCAAGACCCTATCTCAAAATACTGAAAGAAAAAGAAAAAAAGTTATGGATTTAGATCAATGCAAAGGCCCTGGCTTAATTCTGCTACTCCACAAAAAAGACTTCATTTACCATTCCCCTACCTAACCAACATTACAATGATGTGATCATGGTGCCAGGGAGTCATACTTTTAACCTGTAATGTTTTAAAAATGTGAATTTTATAAACCAAATAAAGATTTGAAAAATTAGCCTGTCTTTTTAAAAAGGCAAATTTCATTTGTAACATCTTACACTTTCACGGCTTAGATTTTTTTAAAGAGGGTGACTAAGTCTGGCAAACTAAAAGTATATAAAGCTTTTTAAAACATTAGACACTATGAACTCGCTAGTGTCTAATGGAAGTTGGGTGTAGGCATTAAGATTTAATTAAAATATCAGGCTGCAGGTTCGTGTCAGTACTAAGGAACTACATGCACAAAGCTCTGGGTTTGATCAGCCGCCACCCCCACTTCCCTGTCATTTGCTGAGGGTCAATAAGCCCAAATATACAGGCTGTGCTTTTCTAACACCAGAAATCATTCCTTTAGAGTTGCTTTATCTAAATTTAATCTTCAATTTTGACATCACATTTAATACTTTCTACAAATTTATCAGTTATGAACACAAAGCATTCTAGGACAGACTCCACACTATTATCTCCTACAATGACATTTATTACATTAACATTTCTAGCAAAACAAGTAACAAGTTCAGTAAATGAATTCACATTAACAGGTTTCATTTTGACCCATAAGCCAATTTGGAATAAAAGCCATAATGATCAAAGTGATGAAATTAAAAAAGCACCTTTTCCTTGCTACATAGTATTTTTAATTAAAACTCCAAGCTGTTACCAGATGCAAAATCTAACTGCAGAATTCTGAGTTTTAACTGACAGAGATTTGTCTCTTACATTGTTTTAATGTGGTCATTTATACAATTAAAGACCATATGCTTGACTCTGTGAGAATTATACTCCACAGTGAATTCCTGAATTCCTGTGTTACTAAGAGCTTTAACTTATACTAAGACACCTTGAGAGAACTTGCAACTTGTACTTTTTGGAAATATGTTTGGTACTTCAGTCAAATGCTGAGGGGATTTTGATTCTAAAATCTACAGGTAGCATTTCAGCTTCCAACACACCCATCCCTAGGTAACACAAAATTGAATATTGAGAAATCCATGTAACTCTTACTAGATCAACATTCCTAACTATGCCTTCATAAATGACATTTGAAAAAGAATATAGAATTAGCTGAACTTAATGCTCCTGAAACCACCTAAATGCATCTTTAGGCTTTATATATACAGTGCTGACCAGGAAAAATTAAAGAAAAAGTTACACTAATTATTCAAGCTCTACTCCAGATGTCTGCTTATTGATAAGACTTGTAGTTTATGTAAGTTAGCCATTATCTTCTAAATTAAACTATACTATGTTCTTTAGAGCTAACAGTAAGATACATTAATCCAAATCTTATGAAGGCAGCACATCTTTAGGAGTAACTAGTATATATATAAAAAGTATCAACATCAGTGATTTGAATATAAAAATTTATTTTTAAGTCAAAGTATGCAACAAATAAAACCTACAGAAAACAGATTTTCCCATCACAATCTGTTGCTTTACCAAATAATATCTTGAAAACACATTCCTTCAGTCATTATAAAGTTTTTAAAATACAAAAGAAATTAAATGTGTAAGAAAGTCTAGTACACCAGATGCTGCTGTTAGGATTTGTATGGGTGTGGTTATGGTCTTAATACATCCCACGCCATCCACCTCCACTCATGCCACCTTGTCCATAGTAACCGCCACTGCCTCCACCACCGCGGCCTTAAGAAAAAGAGATTATGAATCAGTAATCTCTACATCAGATATTAAACTGATATCTACACTTTCAATTACTGGCACAATACGGAAGGATTAACACTTACCGTAGCCACCCAAGCCATCAGGAGTACCATATCCTCCACTGTAATTGTTGCCCATTCCCATTCTTCCAACAGATCCATAGCCACCTTGGTTATCTTTACAAAATAAAAAAAAGCTTGAAACCAACTGCCAAATAACTAACACTGGTTATTTAAAAAACTATACATACCCATTCCATCTCTGCCGTAGCCTCCCATGCCAGAACCTCCCATTCCAGAGCCACCTCCAGGAGTAGAATTCAAGAAGAGCTCAATGTATCGGTGTTCTTTTAGAAAAAAGGCAATAATATGGAATAAAGGATGGATTAAACATCAATAAAAGTAATGTACACTAGATCTATGGGCTGGGCTCAGTGGTGCAAGCCTCTAATAACAGCACACTGGGAGGCTGAGGCAGGCAGACTGCAAATTCAAGCCCAGTCTGAGTAACTCAGGGTTAGGGAGGTAGCTCAGTTT
>PVKB01001603.1:198298-352761 GCA_004027205.1 Ctenodactylus gundi
AAAAAAAAAAAAAAAAAAAAAAAAAAAAAAAAAAAAAAAAAAAAAAAAAAAAAAAAAAAAAAAAAAAAAAAAAAAAAAAAAAAAAAAAAAAAAAAAAAAAAAAAAAAAAAAAAAAAAAAAAAAAAAAAAAAAAAAAAAAAAAAAAAAAAAAAAAAAAAAAAAAAAAAAAACCTAAAGACAACAATGACATCTACATGTAAGCCACATTATTTCAAGTTCCAATAACTACCAAGAGTTAACTTCTTAAACTTGTTTAAAGCAAGAAAGAAATTTAATAAACAAGTTCATATCTAGGAAACTACTTCATGCCATCACAGGCATGGTAGTGTACTCTTGTAATCCCAGCATTCTGGTAGACTAAAGCAGCAGGAATCAAGGTTTGAGCCCAACCTTGGTAAGACCATGTGTCTCAAAACAGATAGCTAGGGAAAGCTCAGTAAGAAGGCAGTTCAATCCCAGTACAAGGGAGGAAAAAAACCCCGAACATGCAAAGATATGACTTACGCATGTTATTTTTATCTTTAGACATGGCAGCTACTGCATCTTCATGCGTCACAAACTCAACATCTGCTTCTCCTGTTGCTCTTCCATCAGCTCCAATATCAATATGAACTCGTATTGGATTTAGAGGCGAGAAGAACTAAGTAAAATAAAATACTTCTTATTTTTTCCCAATTACTGAGTTACCATGTAACTTGTTTTTTTCCTTTTTCTATTAAATGCTTTCACTGTTCTACAGTGCAAGGCTCAGAACTATAGAAGTTCTGTGAATATGACTGTATGTTTTGGCCTAGAAAGTTATCTCCCACAAATATTTTGAAGTTTCATATCCTGCCATGAAAGCAGAATAAAATTTTAAGCCCTAGTCAACATTCAAAAAATGCATTTCAGGAGACAGTTTACCACTTGGGATACTGACAGGGGGACTATGGTTCCGTTAGGTCTGAGCCTAATATGGGCAACATAGTGAGTTTGGGACCATCCTGGACTACAGAATGAGACCCTGTCTCAAAAAATCAAAACCACTGTTTAAAACAGAAACAAAAAAGGGAAAAACTCCTATTTTACAGAGCCATTATGTAAATCATGGTTCAGAATGGCTTTGATGTACTATGTCACTTATAGACAGATGAACAAATAAGTTTCCAAATGGATGTTCAACTCTGGCTTGCCCAGGCTACCTATAGCTAATGTATATAAGAAACAAAGTTTGAAATTTTATGATACTGGGGAATGACCCCAAACCCTTTAGGATGTTTGAGACTGTCTCACTAAGTTGCCCAGGATGGGCTTGAACTTACTATATTCCCCCACCTCAGACTCCCAAAGTGTTGGAATTCCATATACATGTGACACCATGGCAGCTGGCACAGATCTATGAACCCAGAACTTTGATGGTGGTTGTGGGGGGGCGGGGAGTGCTAAGGCAGGAGGACCAAAAGTGTAAGCCCAATTTAGTAATAATGCTCTGACCCAAAGCCCAAAATTAAAACGGGCTGGAGGATATACCTCCATGTGCCAGACCTGTGCTCAATCCTTAGCACCACTGAAAAACAGAATTTTTAAAAATACCTTTTATTAAAAAATATATACTAAAAAAATTTATGTCTGCTCTGTAACATCAATGTATGCACACACACATATGTAGGCTGACATACTGTTACTGTTAAGTGCTGTATTTTTTTGTGTAGATCTCTAAAATGTCTGATACAGGTTTTTAGGTGATGGTGTCAGCACTACAATCAAGTCATAAAATATTGCTAAAAAAATCACATAATGGCATCAATGCTTATGATCTTATGGGGCCATGTGGCTGATATGTCATAGTATCTGATGCAGAATAAGCTCGCTTTAGTTGGCAGATGATATTTGTAGCTTACAAGCTGCTGAGTTCACTAACTTTCAAGCATCTAATGCATAGAGCATGGGTAGGTGTGACTATATCTGATTTACGGGCAGTCTACTTATCCTCTAGCCAATCTGAAATCAAGTATTTTCCTTCCAATCAATTGCTCTATCTAGCCCAGAAAACCAAATCACTAAAACTTGTTACATATTTTCCAAAAATCTGACACAATAAAACAAAGGATTACCAAGCCCAGCAGCAATGGTGCAGGCCTATGATCTCACCACTGACAGTGAGGCAGGAAGATCACAAGTTTGAGCCCAACCTGGGCAACTTTTGTAGAACCTGTCTCAAAATAGAAAAAAAGGGGCATGTAGCTCAGTGTGAGCGCCTACAACTCAATCCTCAATATAACAAAAATTACTAAGTAAATAGCCAACCACCCATTCTTCCAGTCACCATCATATGACTGTGCTCAACAGTCTTTAAAACTCTCACCGTATCCTGGGGACTGGCTACAACGAATGCTGAACCTTTGAGACAGGGTCTCAAAATTGTGATCTTCCTGTCTCATCCAACCCAAATTTTCTGGGATTACAGACTTGCACCACCATGTCATGAAGCTTTCTCTCTCCTTACCTGGACCCTACAAATGTTGCCTTTTAATCTGCTTGAATCCTGTGTCTGTCAGTACAGAATGGACGCAAAAGTATCCTACTACTGAAGACAAGATAGCATTTTTACATTCAAGAATACCACCCTAACACACAAGGCTTTGTGCACACTGTCTAGTACTCTACCACTGAGCAACACCATCAGCCTGGAGTGACAGTTAATTTATAAAGGAAATGAGGAGAAAAATGAATCCTTCAAAAAGTATTATTACACCAAGTATTATATATAATCACTAGTACTCACATTAGCAATGTCATTTTCAGTTGCACGAAAAGGCAAGCCTCTCATATGTACAAAGTGTCCACCATGAAAACCTGAACTTGCATCACCAGCTCCACCATAGCCATGTGCTCCCATACCTAAAAAATTTTCCAAGATTATAAACTATTACAAATACATAGAATTTAAAGGAATGCACTGAAATATACATAGGTTATATTTTTATCCAAGTCACCTATTATCACTAACCTATTAATACCACTAAAAGATATAAAATACAATTTATAATTTACTTCAGAATGAAAATATTTACCTCTTCCATCTCTCATTCTGTCATCAAAGCCATCATTTCCATAGCCATAATTATTATAGCCACCATAATCATCAAAACCTCCATAACCTGTGAGGAAAAAAAGATATAAATACCATTCTAAGAGACAAATCTTAGCCAATTATTTTAACTTCTACATAAGTTTTCCAGGTGCTAATATGTGCATCAACAATTTTTTCATGAACACAGGTTTTAAAACCTAGTAGGTACTGAAATTACTGCCATTTCTGTATTTCTTGACAAAGTGTCAGGAACATTAAGAAAATGACAACAGAACCTTTTGTTCATTAGATACACATACCACCATCATATCCATCACCTCCTCGTCGCATTCTGTCATACATACTTCCACGCCCAGCTCCATAATAACCCCCTCTTCCTCCTATTGGTCTATCATATGGTCCCGGTCGTTGTCCCAGCAATCTTCTTGGTGGATCATAAAATCCTTTGATTTCACTCCTGCTACTTCTGAAGATCTCAATATACCTATTTAAAAATGTTTTAAGGTAGATGTTTCAGCACAAATGTATTAGAGTAATTTAGACATTGGGCAAAATGCATCAAGTCTTTCTAGATCTACATACACAAGCCAATTTAAATCGCCTAAATACACCAAAAGGTAACTTTTTGTAAACCTATAAGCTTAATTATTTACGTTTACATGAGTCATTTGAAAACAATTCATAAAATAGAGTATATTTTAGTTTGTTTCCTTTAGTACATGTTTAAAGAAATTAGGTGATTATACAAAAGCACTTTTCAACAACATCCTACAGAGAAATGGAAACAATCTAATTTTAATTTAAACAAACTATTAGCATTACTTCCCCACCCAAATCTGTAGTTTCCAAGTTACATTTAGATAAAAAACTACCCCAGAAAAATGTTATGGTTACCCCCCCATTTAAGCAATAGTGACCCACAACCCCCAAAATAAAAATTTAACACCATCCCAAACTCTCCATCCCCACCTGTGCCCTATTCTTTCCTTGTGTTTCCCCAGAGCATTTTCTGCTATCTCCTTTGAAGCAAACTGCACGAAGGCCTCCCCTGTGCTTCTCCCCTGGTAGTCCATCGTCAATGTTATCCCATTTGGCACGATTTCCAACCCTTTAACCCAAGGACAAATAACCCCATCAAGGGGAACAGTGTTAAAGGCTGAAACATTCCCATCTGAATCATATTTAAAACAAGTCTAAACAAAACAAAACAAAAAAACTTAAGTTTCCCATCACCCCATAATACAAACTTTTTCAAATATTAATGGAATAATTTTTTGCAACTAGTGTCTTTAAATTACACACTTGAAAACCCACCTATATTACATAAAAAAGCTTTAAATCAAATTTATGCTCCATATGCTAACTCACGGCTCATTTAATCACAGTTCTCACTCAACTCTACAGTATATCAATGAGGCTTTAAAACATTCTACACAATCTGTATCGAGTACTAACTGGAGCACATTTCTTATTTTAATATATAACCAAGATTATCACAAATTTAGAAGTTCCCAAATCAAATGGGTTTCACAAATTAGAAACTGCATACTATAATAAAATTAAAATACTACTAAACTTTGACTAATACTAGAGGTACCTTGAAAGAACTGAACTATTTCCTCTTTGCTGCAACCAAATGGCAGTCCACGAAGTCGTACAGTCCCATCACTAGCGTCATTTGGACCATTATGTTTCATAACCCAATCCATCTCAATACCGTTTTGATTTAAATGCTATAAAAAATAAACAAGCACATAAAGCAGTGAATCAAAACATACTCTTGTTAAAATGTACTGAAGAAACTCCTCTCAGAAGTGTCACAATAGGAAATAAAAGTATAGAAGTCTTAAAATAAGTAGCCACTGCAAAATGACATTCTATTCGAGGTGGGGAAAAAGGCAGTGAGACCAGACTCTTCCGACCGAAAGTCTGAGCTTAGTACTGAATATTGTACATTGCCTAACTTAACTGCCAGAATCAGACTGATGCTTGTGTCATCTTATTGCCAACTGTAGCATTTCCCTTGTCTGTTTTCTAAGTTTCATAATTCACCTGAAAATAGCTATGCAATGCAAAGTTTCAGAAACTTAAATTATTCAAGTTGTAATGCAGTACTAATATCCACTCACACTAAGTCTATGTTAAAAAATGCAACGTGTACTGAATGTTTGGGAAAAGTTATTTCTAAAATCCAAGCTTTTTGACATATTTTGAACACATCAAAGTGACATTTAAGGTGGAAAATGCCCATCTCTTTTAACTAGATCTAGTTTTAACACTTATTAAAAACAAGAGCAAATAAATGAGTTTAAAAATGAATTAAAAGTGAATGGTGTTTTTTGAAGCAGTCTATTTGGAAATCACTGCAGAGATTATATAAACAAGTTTATTTGCGCTTTAATTTTTCTGGGGGGAGAGGCAAAGACAACTGGGTCTTGCTCTGTAGTCCAGGCTGTCCACGACCTCACTCTGCAGTGCAGGCTGGCCTTTAACTCATGGCAATCTCTTGCCTCAATTTCTTGAGTGCTGGGATTACAGGCAAGTTCCACCACTGCCAGTTTTTGGAGTGCTGGGGAATCAACGCAGGTCCTTGTGCTTGTAACACTGAGCAATGTCCCAGCCCACTGCTTTAAATTTTAAACAGAGATTTAAACGCAAGTTTTAGATCCAGAAACTTACCAGACCTTACAAATTCCACCATGTACGTACAGAAATACTGCTTACCTGAATATTTCAAACCATTCTTTTACCACCCCTCTAAAAAAACAAAAACAATGTCTACTTGATCCTTTAGCTTGAGGACGTTTATTAACGACAGTATTCACTAATGCTTAGTTCCACATGACCTAACAGTACAAAGGCTGTGTATTATCTACAAAGGATAACACTTCTTTTTCTTAGAAGTCACCACCAAAATAAGCAAATGTAGAAACTCTCCAAAAATGGTTATTAATCTCTACATAGAATCACCTCCAGCATCCACCTTGCATGCGGTGCAGGCTAAGGATTAAATCCAGTGCCCCACACTGAGTCACATCCAAGCACATTTTGTTCTTAAAAACTGAAGTCTGAAGTGTCACTCTCCAGAGAATCAAAGCAGGACCAATATGGTTAAACTGACATTACAACTAGTTCTTGACACACAAATAACTGACAGGAACTTTTAAGAAAAAAACCTGAGTTTGAAGTCCTATTCTGCCATTCCCTGGTTACTCAAGTTCAATAGAAACTAATTCATGCCTATGCCCATTCAACTGTAAAATACAGCAGCAGTACCTATACCTCACAGGACTTTTTATAAAAATTTAAAATGCCTGTTTGACTTCACAGTAGTGTTTATTGACAGCAACTGTTAATGGATTTTACGGGCCTTATAAAACCAATGAGCTACACCACAAACAAGACATACAAACTTCAAAGGCTACTTAAAATTTAAACCTGAGCAGCTCTTAAGTTTCCAAATCACAAGTTTTGAAGATCTTCGTCATTTTCTTTAAAAATAAAGAAAAAAATTTCAACACAGCACCAACCCAAGAAAATTATCTCCTATACAGGTCAATTTAATAACAAAAGAGAGAGGAAGAAGTGGAAAGCATCTAACATCAAATATATCACTTACTCATGAAGATTTTAACTTGACAGTCAATTTTATTTATTGTTGAAAGCTCTCTATGTGGTGTTTCTGCCAGATCTTAGTGCTTATTATTTGCCGAGTGGTACTGGAGATGCAGTCCAGAGCCTTCACATTGAGCCACATTCCCAGCCCATTTTGATACTGAAACAAGGTCTAAGTCACTAAATGGCCCACAATGGGCTTGAACTCATGCTTTTCCTGCCTCAGCCTCTCTTTTATTTAGAGATAAGTTTCTCATGAAGTCATTCAGGTTAAGATATCAAACTGTGATCCTCCAGCCTCACCTCCCCCCACTGTTACAATGACTTTAATTTGGGGGCTGAAAGGATAGCACAGCAGTTAGTGTTTGCCTAACTAAGGGAAAGGTCTTCAATTTGATTTTCCTGCACCACATAAATCTGGTGTAGTGGGATTATGCCTATTGATCACAGTACTTGGGAAGTTGAGGCAGAAGGATTGCTGGAGTTCAGGACTAGCCTGGACTAACTACAGAGAGCAAGATTGCTCAAAACAAACAAAATTAACTTGGGCTGGAGCAACAGCACAGCAGTTCAAGTGCCTGCCTAGGCAGTGCAAGGCCCTAAGTTCAGTTCCCCAGCACCACATTATTCCAGCACTTGGGAGGCTGAGGCAGGAGGATTGCTGTGAGTTTGAGGCCAGCCTGGGCTCCAGAGTGAGAGTTCAGGACCAGCTTCGACTACAGAGCAAAACCTTGTCTCAAAAAAAACTGTTAAATTGTTGACATAACTTTAAAATGGGGAGCTGGAATAGCACAGTGGTACAGGTGCTTGCCTAGCAATCTTAAGGGTAAATTCAATTCCCCAGCACCATGTTAACTGTGATGTGGTGGTGTACACCTGTATTCCTAGCACTAGGAAGGCTGAGGCAGTAAGATTACTGTGAGTGCAAAGCTAGCTTGAGCCACAGAGAGAGACCCTGTCTCAAAATTTTTTTTCAACAAGGAAAAGTTAGATTTGAGAATACATACTATAGTGATTTTCTGTACATAATAAGCAGCCTCACTCGAGTATCTCTTCAAATTGAAGTTCTGAATTCTACTTACAAAACTCTAAAGGTATAAAAAAAGACTTTTACTACCTTAAGCTGTCTGAAAATGCCTGTGCAACGTACTAATTACTCAAGATAACCCCACTAGACCTTTCGTACTACACAGTTGATCACTGCCTCTTAAGAATCCCAAATGAGGGCTGGAGGAATATTAAAGTGTTTATGTAACAAGCTCAAGGAGCTGGGTTGATTTTCCCAGCACCACATAAAATAGGCACGGTGACATTTGCCTGTAATCCTAGCACTCCGGAGGACTGAGGCAGGACTGCTATGTGTTTGAGGCTAGCCTAGGCTACATAGTGAGTTCAGGACGAGTCTGGATTTCAGAGCAAGACCGTTCCTCAAAAAGTGTTAGGCATGGTACTGCCTGCCAGCCTTTAGGCTCAGCTAAATAAGGGGGAAAGGCACAGAATCCCTTTCCATGCACTTCTGGCAACACAGCAAGACAGTCTATGCAGACAAATAAAAAACCTTCAAATGTTGGCACCAATCAAATATATTAGCAGTTGAAGTATGTGGTTAACTTTAGCAGACTATGTATAATACACACAGAGAGACAGAGAGAGAGAGAAAGAGAGAGAGAAAGAGGGAGAGGGAGAGAGAGAGGGAGAGAGAGAGAGAGAGAGAGAGAGAGAGAGAGAGAGAGAGAGAGAGAATTTTTTTTTGAGACAGGCTGGTCCTGAACTCCCTATGGAGCTAGCCTCCTGAGTGCTGCAATTACAGGTCTGCTCCACCACACCTCGCTTATGTGGTGCTGGGGAATCAACTCAGGTACTTAGCGCTAGCTAGCAGTTGCTAAGGCAAGCACTTTAACCACTGAGCCATTCCCCCAGCCCAGAAAATTTTATATATTAAGACTTCAATTTTTAGGTGGGACTGGTGGTGCAGGCCCCTAATTCCAGCACTCTGATGAAAGGCTAAATCAGGAGCATCAGAAGTCCAATCCAGTCTGGGTAACTTGGTGAGAGTTACCAACATCAAAACTAAAAAATGGGCTGGGACTGTAGCTCTGTGCAAAGGCCCTACGTTGGACTGTTAGTACTACCAAAAAAACAAACACAAAATGTTTTATTTCCCAAACTTTGGGAAAGAGGCCAGAGACAAAAGACCATATACAGTATTCCATTTATATCACTGTCCACAATACAGAAGTCTACAGAGTGACAAGATATGTGGCTTCCTGAAACTTAAAACTTGGAAGGAGTGCGCCAGTATATGGAATAACCACTAATAAGTGTCTTTTTTTTCTGAATGAAAAAGAAAATCCTCTAAAATTAGACTAGTGCTAGTTCCACAACTCCTAAAATCCACCAAAATGTGCATTTCAAGTTACAGAGAAATTGGGGCTGTAGGTGGAGCTCAGCAATTAAAGTGTTTGCCTAGTAAACTCAAGGTCTTGTATTCCCCAGAACAAAGACACACACCCATAAGCAAGTGCAGCATGGGACTACCTAGTGAGTCCAGGAGCAGCTTGCACCACAGGGTGAAAGGGTGTCTACAAATAAATAAGCCAATGGGAGCTGAAGCCAGAGCAGCTATATATATTTATGTCTATAACCTCACCATGCAAGAGACTAAGGCAGGAGAAGTTTAAAAGTGAAAGTTCGAGGCCAATTTGGGCAATTTAGTGTAACCCCTCTTTCCAAATAAGAAGGGGTGAGGATATGCCCAGTGAAGGCTTTAGGTTCAACCTCCAGAAAGGACGGGACAAGGAGAAGAACCTGACCGTATGTGAATGTTATGCTCAAACTGCTGAGAAGCATTATCTAAGAGATTAGGATGTACAAGAAAAAACAGGGCAGAAAAAAAGTCTGCAATCTAATCCAATAAAGAAAGCTACTACACACTGTTCACAGTCTGGGCTGTGTCTTCCCAGTCCACTGAAATCCTACTGTTTTGAGGTTAAGATTTTGGCCAACTTTTCAATAGGGTGATAAGGTTTATTTTATTTAAGCTGGAAAAGTAGGTAACAAACATTTACATTCACACTACTGGAAACGTTCTCTCTGACCTCTTGCCTGTTCATGTGCAATCTTCAATGAAAATGGTCAGAGTTTTCGTTCAAAGTGTCAAAACCAAAACAAAACCCCTACATCACCAGGTGACCAGGCTTAGACTTAGTATCTAATGCTTAGTTCCTGACTCAAAGTATCACTAAACTCAAGAAAAAACATGTTTAACTACCAAAAAACCTAACTAATTGTATTTTGAAGTATTTGACTCCAACAACTTTCATGCAAAGCAAAAACTATACGAATCACAACTCTTGGAGACTTAATACTGAAAGTTAGCAATTCCAGTCTCTACATATACATTTTTGCGATCACTTGGTGGTATTTTAGCAGCTGTTCCTCAAACTAAAAATTCAGATTTTAACTCACAGTTGCCAAACTACTCAAAACTATTGCTAAACCACCCAATCTCCCTCAAGAGTTCAAAAAGTGGCATCACAGGCTCGAACGACCTATTTAAAACTTTCCCACATTCCTGGTTGATAAATCACCCACTTTTGTGCTTAAAAAATTACGCAAACATCGTAAACTTTCAGGCGTGGAAAAAAAATAAATCCCTTTGGGAAACAGTACGTACTCTTTCCGAAGTTCCAAACCTGGAATATAAGGCTGGCTAAGGGTCCTTTATTCCTCCCGGGAGCCTTTCGTTTACCTAGCTGTCCCAGAGACCAGCTGCAGGCTGCCCCCTCCTCCCGTCTGGCAGCCAAGCCTGGCTTAAAAAACCTTCGCCACCGGGCGGCGGAATTACAAAGGAGGCCGTGTGCCTCCTTTGTCCTGGATTTGGGGACTTGAGCGCCTTCGTCGCCGTTGGCCTTCCTCCCCCAGCTCCAGCCTCTCTCATCTTGGGAATGTGCGCCAGAAGCCACTCGCAGGCCCGCCAGCCCAGGTAGCCAAGCCGACGCTGCGGAGGAGGAAGGGAGGCCGCGGCGGGAGAGCAGGCCCGGAGGCGCCATTTCCATCGGGCGCGCGCCCGGTGCCCGGCCTCTCCCGGCTCGCTCCACTGCCACCCTCACCCCTTCCAGAGAGCTACGACGACCCCCTGCCCCCATCCCTGAGCCTCTCCACTAGATTCTGGAAGCTGGGAGAAGCGGGGAAAGGCGGTCAACCGAGATACCCGCGCCACCGTACCCAAAATGGCGGAGGCCCAGCCAGCAGGCAAAGGGGGGCGGGGAGCGCGGGCAGCCCCCACTGTGAGCCTCGGCGTCGTCCACGGATGCCACCTGACCAAGTCCTCTCAGGGAAGGGCGTCCTCCTCGAAGCGGGAAACCGACCGGGAGGCGCTGCCCGGCCGCCCCGAGCGGCGACCTCCACAACCCCCGCCCCACCCCCTCCCGGTCTCCCGTTCGTCCTTCTCCCGACTCCGCTCTCACCAGCAACCCAACCTACCCCCTTTTACTTCAGATACCCTGTCGGGCGATAGCAACGCGGCTCCGGGGCTCTCGGGGCCCGGTCGTGCCGAGGAAGCAGTCGTTCGCGTCGAGTCGCGCTGCCCGCAACGGTTTTCCCAACCGTCTCCGACGGTGTCAACCGCTTGGGAAGCTGCGCAGCAAAGCGACTGGCCTGGGGGGATGGGAGTGAGCAAGGGAGGCGGAGGGGGCGGAGCAAAGGCTGCCGAAGCGTCTACTCTGCTCTCGCGAGAGGAACGACGCGACTCCGCCCCGCGCCGCCAGCGGCGCCGAGCGCGCTTGCGCACTGTTGGATGGACAGGCTGAGGAGGCAGAGCGTCTTGTGTGAGGAAGAACCCTGGCCTAGTCGCGCTTCTCTTGTTGACTCAGCGGCGGTGGAATTGTCGGAGCCACCCTCTTCCCTCTCGGGGAGTGTGTGAGGTGGTAGTGGGCCCCGTCTGTGGGTTTTGAAGGAACTTGGGTTTCGCGCTTTGAAGAGGTTTTGCCGTGGTCCGCCGGGAACAAAACCCGTGGAGGCTCTGTACCCTGCGTGGGGTGGGCACCACGTGGTTCTGCCGCGTAAACGGGCGGCGCTTTTGGTCCACCATGTCGGTATTCTGCATTTTAAAAAATGTTAGAGCCGGCTTGGTGGCGCAGGCATGTAATTCCAGCATTCTGGGAGACTGAGGCAGGAGCATCGCAAATTTGAGCCACTTAGGAACTTACGGATATCCTGGCTCAGAATTAGAAGTAAAAGTGGCCTTGGGTTGTAGCTCAATCTGAAGTCTCTGGTCTGGATAGGAAGTGTCCTTCAGGCCAGATTTGAGGTCTCGGCTTTACTTCCTTTTTCTTTGGCCGGGCCCTAGAGCCGCCGGACGCTCATAGCGGTGCCCCTGGGGGTCTGAGCCTGATTTCTTACTCATATTTCCGTTTTGCTTTTATAGCCTCAGTGACCGATCAGCGTCTCATATGGACAGCGATCTTGGGGTTGTTTTCTAAATAGACCTTTGCATTTTTGAAAAATGTGTTCATAAGTGGCAGATAAGTTTTTGTAGTGCTGTGTATACTGTACGTTTCCTAATGATACATTATTGACAAGCCCCCCCCCCACTTCTTTTATTTTTAAAGTTTAGAAACCAGTGTAAGCCGAATTTTTTTGGAAAAGATGGAGGGCATTCCTGTTACAGAGAGCAAGGTGAATTAAATGTGCAAAGGCAGGAGCATGCTTGCAGTGTAAGGGAGAGAAGGAGATAGAATTTAACCATTTGCTAATGTTCTTATAGGAAGGGTCAGGACTGTATGGGAGGATGAAGTTAGGTGGCAGTGAACCTTAAAAGTCAACCGAAAGACGTTGGACTTTATGCTACTGGTAAAACCGTTTGGGGTGGAATGAAGGATGTTTTTTTTCCCCTTGAGGTCTTTCCTGTATAGGGCAGACATAGGATACAAGTTACTCCTGGGTAATGGAAACTGCCGTTTCTTCGTTTATCTTTAGACCTGCTTAAGGCAGTTGTGGGACAGTAAGACTTACTGCCTTTACTACCTGGGTCACGGTGCCCAGCTGCCCACACTCTCAAAATATACCTCAGGGCAGCACATGCCTATAATCCTGGCCCTTGGGAGGCTGAGGCAGGAGAACTGCTGAGAAGTCAAGGCTCTCCTGGAATCCATAGTGAGTTCAAGGACCAACCCGGACTACAGAGGGAGACACTGTCTCAAAAAACAAAACAACAAAACAGCTCAAGGGAAGGGCAAGGGGCAGTGTGATTATGATTACAAGCAAGAAAACATGATAATGCTGTAATAACTGAAGGGCAAATTTATTGAGCGTGCGCTTGAGCTAGATGCTGCGTGCAAGACTCCCTTTTCATGGCTTTGGAAAATAATTGCCTTCACCTTGTGGCTGAGGTTCCTAGTCCTGAGGAAGTTAAAATAGTTGTCCATGGTTGCATAACTGAGTTGCAGAACTAGGACTAGAATTTAGAAGGGTATACTCCAGGACCAATGTCTTAAAACAGTATGAAACTTTTTGTTGTAAATAACTGTACCTTAGAGGAACAGACATTATTTTGGGCAAATTGAAGATATTTTCAAGAAACACTGGATCTGCAGTTACTAAATTTGTTGGCTAAAGAACAGGTCTGAAACTTGAATAGTTAATTATTCTATTAGTAAAGTCTAAGTTCCTACACTTCAGATGTGTTTCTTCCTTCCTCCTTCCTATGGTTCAAATTATGTGTACGCTGTATGCTTTCAGTCTTTTACCCTGTTCTGGTAGGTGTAATTCTGTAATCCTTTCCGCCTCATACCGGAGTTCAGTTCGTTTACTGCCTGCTTGAACGTGGCATTCCTTTTACCTAGTGTGATTATGGGCCACAATCCTAAAAATCATTGTTAATAACATGAATGACTTCTCACCACTGAACCTTAATGTTTCCTTTGGGTGTTTTTGGCCTTAATATCTGTGTTTCGGGCATTCTTTGCCAGTGAGATTAGGAACGGATTAGTTTTAGTGTGTTCCTCACTTTTGCCTTATTATATGTAGCAAATAGTTTGAGTTAAAAATATGTAGTGGTGAGGCTGAGGGCATAATTCAGCGGTTGAAGCACTTGCTTAGCAAGTACATGGCCCCACATAAGCCAGGCATAGTGGCGCATGCCTGTAATCTCAGCACTTGGGATAGCACTTGGGATAATGAGGCAGGAGAACTGCCATGAGTTCGAGACCAGCCTGGACTACCTAGTGAATTTAGATTCAGCCAGGACTATCAGTGACACTGTGTCCCCCCCCCCCAAAAAAAAAAGACATATATGTAAAATAAGAAATGTAATTTTATTCGGCTCCCTATTTTGCTACTTTTCTAACAACAACAAAAAAATTATCCACTATTCCTATTTGTAAGTTGAATCCTGAAAGGCAGACTTGGTGAGAGTGGCTCCCTGCTGCTCCCATGATTGCTATAGAATTCAGATTCGTCTCTGAGGAATTGATTCTATAGAAATAGAGCTAAGGGTTTCCAGCTGTTTTAGGAACTTTTTTCCCCTCTTTGTCTTCCTTTTGGTCTTTCAGTGCTTTCCTGTGAACACAGACATCTGAGGGACCCTGGAGGGAATCTTGTTGGAGGCCCCTAATAAGAGAAAAGATAAAAATAGAAGGAAATAGAAGTGCCCACATCTCCCAGAGGAAAACAAGATGGGGAACATGTGATCATATGTTATACCATCTTGAGTGGGAGGAAAATTCCATGCGGGACCCTCGTGAAAGGAGGATTGCGTCTTTGGAAGAGGGAGGCACATTAACCAAAGATTTGTTTACAGTATTAATAATTGTTTATGTATCTCTATGTGGCACCCTAAAAATTGAGTTATTCTTATTTTGCTTATCTGAAAAGCAATAAAAGCTAGGTGTGGCATATGCTTGTAATTCCAGTGTTTTCTTTCCTTTTTTTTTTTTTTAAGGCAGGGTCTTGCTCTGTAGTGCAGGCTGATCCTGAACTTACTATGTACTCAGGCTAGTCTTGAACTCATGGCAGTCCTCCTGCCTCAGTTTCCCAAGTCTGAGCTTACAGCTGTGCACCACATGCCCACTTTATGTGGTGCTGGGGAATCGAACCCAGAGCCTTGCTCTGGGTCTTACCAGGCAAGTACTCTAACTGCTGTGCTATTCCTGCAGCCCCTCTCAGTGTTGTTTTGAGTTCCTCTGATAGCTTAATATGCTGAATGTTTTTATTGGCTGTTCACACTTAATGAGAATTATTCATTTCATTTGTCCGTTTTTTTGATTGGATCTTTTGTTTTGGGGGAGGTCTAATTTTTTTTCAGTTGTTTGTACATTCTAGATAGGAGCCTGGAGTAGTTGGCAAAAATTTTTCTCCATTCCGTGGGTGCCATCTTCACTCTTGATTGTTTCCTTTGCTGTGCAGAAGCTTATTAATTGGATAATCTTTTTTTTTTTTTTGGTTCTTCGTGTTATCTCACATGCTTTGGGTATGATAGTCCTTGCCTACACCTATAGTTCAAGGGTTTTGCCTCTTTCTTCCAACAGGTTCAGTATTTCCATCTTAATGTCTAGATCTTCAATCCATTTTGATTTGATTTTGGTACATGGTGAAAGGTGTGGGTCTAGTTTATTTTTCTGCATGTGGCTAGCCAGTTTTCCTAACACTATTTGTTAGAGCATTTATCTTTACTCCCACATGTTTTTGGCCCCTTTGTCTCTAAAATCAAATAGCTGAAGGTACTTAGGGTTGTCTTTGCATCCTCAGTTCTGCTCCATTGAACCATCTCTGTGTTTTTGTCCCAATACCATGTGCTGTTTTTTAATCACTGTTGCTTTGCAGTATAATTTGAAGACTGGTATTATGATGCTTCCTGTGCTTGTTTTGTTGCTGAGGATTGTTTAGACTATTCTGGGTCCTTTCTGGTTTCATAAAGACTTGTAGATCATTTTTCTAGTACTGTAAAAAATGCTGTTTATTTTTATTGGGATTGCATTGAATCTGTGTAAATCAGTTTAGTTAATATGGCCATTTTGATGATGTGGGTTCTGCCTATCCAGGAACAGGGACTGTCTTTCCATTTACTGATACCCTCTTCAATTTTTTTTTTTTTTTGTCTGAGTACTGGAGTTTTAGTTTAGTAGTTCTTCATTTGCTTAGTTAGGTTAATTTCTAGGTATTTAATTTTCTCTGATAACACTGTGAAAGAATTAGAGTGGAGATTAATAAAAATTGAAATTAAAATAATACAAAAGAGGGGCTGGAGGAATAACAACATTTAGAGCACTCACTTAGCAAGCACAAGGCCCTAATTTGATACCCCAGCACCAGATAAACTGGGCATGATGACATACCCCTGTAATCCCAGCATTTGGAAGGCTTTGGCAGGAGGATTGCTGTGAGTGTGAGGCCACTCTGAGCTACATGGTGAGTTCAGGACCAGTCTGCACTACTGTGCAAGACCTTGTTTAAAAAACAAAACAAAAACAAAAATAAACAACCTCAACCTCATCCTTCCCAGAAAGAAGCTGCAACAATGTTTGTTCTTTCTTCCTTTACTTAGTTCAAGCTGCCAGTTGAGGCCCCCCCTCCACACACAGGTTGAGTGGAGCCCCCCCCCCCCCCTTACTTCCTGGACCACAAATCAACAACACAGGCTTGAAAGCTCTGCCCTGGTTGTTCCCCAATCTCAACAAAACACAATCCTTGTAGTTCAAAACCCAAGCATCCATCCCTTCCAGGGCCCTACCTCTTGCTTTGTAGTCCAGGCTGGTCCTGGCTGGTCCTGAGCTCACTGTATGGCCCAGGCTGGCCTCAAACTCACAGACTCAGAACCTTCTGCCTTGGCTTCCTGATTGTTGGGATTACAAATGGACTACTACACCCAGCTGATTGATTTTTAAGTGATGGTGGCAGATCAAACCCAGGGCCTTGTGTGTGCTGGGCAAGTGCTGTAACCATTGAGCTATGCCCCCGTGACTAAGAACAGTTTCTCTTATTCACACTTTTACCTTTGCATATTTTCTTCTTCTTGTCTTCTTTCTCCTCCTCTTCCTCTTCCTCTTCTTTTTACATGCTTCATCATTTTGTTGTTAAAATCTTGAAAAAGTGCCAGGTGTGATGGCGCATGTTTGTAATCCCAGCACTCAGGAGGATTGCAAATTTGAGTCCATCCTAGCAAGCTACCTAGCAAGTTTAGGGCAGCCGGGACTACATAGTGAGACCCTGTTTCAAAACAGAGCAAAACAAAGTGAAATCTAGAAAATGTAAGTAATACAAAATGGCACCTCTGGAAATAAGTTTACCCCCTTCCTACTATTTGTTGTTATTGTTTTGTCTAGTTAGTTTTCTGAACTTTGTTTCAAGTCTGTGTTGTTTGTCGGGTGAGGCCAATGCACTCACTAGCTTGTTATTTTGGCATTAGCTAATGATTCAACAGAGATTTTGTTAGGTTCCTGGAACGAAGATGTCTCCGTGTGTTTGCCCGAGGGCTCAGTGTGTGTCTCCAGTGTGTGCTGGGCTGCACCTTCAGCACTGAGCAGGGCAACTGGGCCTTAGCATCCAATTTGTTTGTATAGTCTATAGGTCAACCACAGGTGAACTTGAAAACTTGAGTCTCCTCAGGTCTTCTCTTCCTCCCTTCCTTCATCCCTCGCTCTCTCTTTTTTCTTTGTTGTTGTACAGGGTACTTCACACTGAGCTATAGCTTCAGCCCATTCTAAAATTTTAATTTATTTATTTTGAGACAAGGTCTCTCTCTAATCCTGAACTCACTATGTAGCTCATGCTGGCCTTAAACTCACAGCAGTCCTTCTGCTTCAGCCTCCTGAGTATTGGGATTATAAGCATGTGTCATGCCCAACTTAAAAATGAAAATTTATTTTAAGGAGAGAGAGCCTGAGAGAGAAAGGCAGAAAAGGAGAAGAGAGGGCAGAAGAAGAGAGACTCTTACATAAATTTCAGATTAGATGCTCATAGTAGAGGAATCATTTTTCATAGTCTCATGCCTGTCCCGAGGAGCCTTGCATTAGAGCCCAGAATTGAACTTTAGGTTTCTGAGCCTACAAAGATGAAGACCACAATGCTGGCCCCAGCAGGTTTTTGTGCTTTTATTTCCATTTGTTCCTCTTTACCGTTCTGCTCCCACACCCCACTGCTTGTTTTGTAAGCACAAGGTACTCTGCCTAAAGCGCCTGTTCTCACTGTCCAACCGTTCAATGTGCTTTTGTTTGTGGACCATTCAGATACTGCCTGTTAATTAAAAATCACAAGGGATGATTATTTTGGAAGAGACTTTTGCACAGATTTCCCAGTAGACCACAACAAAAGTCAAACTTGAGTCATTCAGGTTAAGTGCCAGCAAGCTAAGTTGTTACACAATCATCCCGGAAATCATAAGAAGGGAAGATAGCCAACTTTTCCAACTTACACAGGATGAAGTTCCCTCTGCTGTAATTTTCATGTTTTTACCTAGGCTGGTCCTAACTGTGTAGCCCAGGCTTGCCTTAAACTCATGGCAGTCCTCCTGCCTCAGCCTGTAAGTGTTGGGATTATAGGCATATACCACCATGCCCAGATAACTTTTCTGTGGTGTTGGGAACTGAACCTAGTGCCTTGAGAATGCTAGGAAAGCGCTGTAATCACTGAGATATGCCGCCAGCCCAATATTCATATTCTTTAATCCTTTAATGTTTACAAATAATTTGATATGAACCAATCATTTATTTTTCTAGTTTTCTACTTTCCTGTCCTTGCCACAGAAGGAAAGTAACCAGTAAATGACAAAACACTTTTTTGTTTTCTCTTGTATTAAAAAAATTATGTTTTCTGTGTTTATAAAACCTACCTGTAAGAATAAACAGGACTTCTGAGCAAGATGGTGGTCAACTAGGAGTCCTGATCAGTGTCTTCTCATAGGCTCATCCAAAAAGTTAAAATATAGTTAAAAACTATATTTAGCTTAGCTGGGAAGGGGAGGAGAGCTCAAGGAATTCAAAGGAGGCCACAGGAACATTGGAAAACCTGAAGACACATGAGAGGATAAAGAACATGCCAGCTTAGGAAGCTGCCCAGGCCGTGGGGGAAGGGCTGTAATCCACCAGCAGCTAAAACAGGTAAGCTGGGAGCTGCAGGACTTGAGAGCAGCTGGTAGCCCCAGCCTTCAGCAAAGAGCCTAGGGGTAGTACAGACTGCAGATGTCCTGCAGGCTTCCCCTTTGAAAGGCTTCCCTTCCCTGCATCTCAGACCAGTCAAGGACTAGCAGTTCTCAGCGCGCATAGTAGGAGCTGATGTAGGGTCCATTTTGAAAAGGGCCTGAATCTGAACTGTTCAGGTTAAAAGAAGCCGCAGAGAGGCCACACATCAAGGAACTCAGGGATCCCCTCAACCAGTGCCTGGGAAGGAACTGGCACAAGAGACATCTGCAGAGAGGAGAGAAATGAATGGATGATGGATTTTGTCAGAGGCCTCTTCTGCTTCAGTTGAGATGACCATTTGATTTTTGTTCTTTTATTAATGTGTTGCACTACATTTATTGATTTACATATGTTAAACCAACTTTGTATCCCAGGAATAAAGTCAAGTTGATCATGGTATGTGATCTTTTTGATAACTTACTAGATTCTGTTTGCCAATGTTGAGAATTTTTGCATCTATATTCATAAAGAAGATTGATCTATGGTTTTCTTTTTTGGTTAAGTCTTTGTCTGGTTTTGGAATGTCATGATGGGAAACATGGCTGTCATGTTGGGGAACATGGTGGCCTGGGAGCAAAGACCAAGAGAAAGGGGCCAGGGTCCCAATATTATGTCAAAGACATAATACAGTGACCTAACTTCCTCTTATTAGGCTCCACCTCTTAAAGGCTCCATCACCTCCCAATGGCACACAATTTAACATGGGGCCTTTGAGACGACCCACTTTGGGGCCCCCTTCTGGTTAATGGAAGTTTTTACCTTTCTGTCCTTGGCTCCGAAATAAAGTATCTTCTTTGGGCCTTGCAAAAAAGAAGACAAATCAATGGTTAAGAGTACTTGCCTCGTGTACATACATGTAGACCTGGATTTGATCCCTCAACACCACATAAAAGTTAGCCAGTCATGGTAATGTATTCTAGAACTTGGGAGCCTGAAGTAGGATGAAGTTGCTGTAAGTTTGAGGCCAGCCTGGGCTACATAGTGAGTTTAAGACCAGCCTGGACTACAGAGTAAGATCCTGTGTCAAAAAAATAAATAAAAAAAAAATTGAACCTTAAGTGGACACTTTTCCAAAATAGAGTATACAGTGATAATTTATAATTCTTTGAAATTAAGATTTTAGTTCCTTACATGAGAGTTTCTCAAACTCTTGTCCTTGTATATAGTATATAGTGTAGGATGTGGTTCTTAACCAGAGTACTGTAGGGTATATCCAAGGACAAGAAGATTTGGCTGTTGGGTTTAAACCTAGCGTTGTCTACATGTGTGACCTCGTAACCTAAAATTTATGAGCCTATTTGTTCATTTATTTATCTCCTAGGGTATTCTGAAGATTAGTTGTTCTTAGAATCATGTCTAGAACATCATTAGTGCTCAGTTAATATTAATTGTTATTATTTTTCTTAGAAATTTATGCAGCTGCTAGATCTGGTGGTGCAGGCCTGTAATCCTAGCACTTTGAGACGCTGTGGCAGAAACATCGTAAGTTTGAGCTCAGCCTGGGCAATTTATTGACTTAGTGAGACCTTAAAATCAAAAATAAAAATGGACTTGGAATGTAACTGAATGTGAAGGTCCTGAAGCTCAATTTCCAGGACAGAGAGAGAAGGGGGGGGGGGGGGGGGGGGGGGGGGGGGGGGGGAGGGAGAGAGGGAAGGAGGGAGAGAGAGATATTTGTGTAGCAGTTAGAATGGTATTGGGCTGCCAGTGACAGATTATTGGGCTACAGTAATTTTCTATCGCTGTTGTAGCAAATTACCACAATTGTAGTGGCTCAACATTTTTATTTTACAGTTCTGGATGTATGGTATTGTGATATTTTTGGCCATTATTCCTGGCCTATAGTTCCTTGTTAGCTTTCTGTCATTGTGGAGAAGTAGCCTGAGTCAGGAAAGTCTTTTCTTGGCTGTTTCAGAGGTTTCAGTCTGTTGTGCTGGTTCCGTCAATTTGGGCCTGTGGCAAAGCAGAACATCAAGGTGGAAGGGCGGAGCTCCCTACCTCCTGGCAGCCAGGAAGCAGGTGGGGAAAAGGAGACAAGATGCCCCTTTCCAGGCTGTGCCCCATGACCTGCTCATTGTATCCCTCTGTGATTTTCCTGTCAACCATGAACTCACCCGTGGGTTAATCCACTCCATGAAGTTAGAGCCCTCAGGATCCAATCATTTCGCAAAAGCCGTTGGTTGCCAATCAATCCTTGAACACAATGAACCTTTTGAGGGACGTGTTGGATCCCAACGACAAAAATTCTCATAGTTGTATTTTTTCCTAAATAACTAGGCCAATGAGGTTAAAGTATTTGGCCTCTTATTTTTTGGAGACAGGGTCTCTCACTCGATAGCCCAGGCTGACCTTGTTTAAAGTATTTAGTTTTAGTTCCTGAAGCAGTTTTTTCTTTTTTTGAGACAAGGTTTTGCTGTGTAGCTTTGGCTTCTGAAATGGACCCTGAACTCACCGTGTAGCCCAGGCTAGCCTTGAAATTCACGTCAGTCTTCCTGCTTTAGTCTCCTGAGTGGTAGGATTACAGGTGTGCACCACCAGGCCCAAGCTTAGATGGTGCTGGGGAGTTGAACCCAGGACCTTATGCTTGCTGGGAAAGTGCTTTAACTGCTTTAACTACTGAGCTATGCCCAACCATGTCCTGAGGCAGCTTTGAAACAGTTTTAGAGCAATAAAGATGAAAGAATTTTTTTGTTGCAGCAGGTTGCTTTAGGTAAAAGTCTTTCTGTCTCCAGTCATGTTTTGGGACAAAGGACAAAGACAGAGTTTCTAAGTGTTAAAGACTCAGAATTCTGTAGGTTGAATAAACAGGTTCATGTCCTGAAGGAGGAGTTGAGTTGGCTCTTAACTATATTTACTGGGCAAAAGGAAAGTCACAATGAGGCATTATAGTAATAGGCAGTGAATCATTTACAATCATTACTAGCAGACTCGAATTTAATACAGTCGTTAATTAAAACCACAGAGCAGGCAGGTGGGGTGGTAATCGAAATTAGCAGGCCGGATGCTATCTTATTGTGCTCCAGGGTCACAGGCAGGCAAAGATTAAGCAAATTATGCAAGGGTGAGCAGAAGACCTTAAAGGTGTCCTAGAAGTAAGCACTTCACGGTAGTTCAGCCCACAGGTAACATTACCCAGCTTGGGTAGAGGCGACAGAGAATGGGCAGGCACAGGCTCTCACGACAAACACTTTTCAATCTGTGAGGCAGAAAGCCTAAATTTCAGCCTTTGAATTAATTAGAGGGTCTTCACATTTATGAATGATTAAGAACGTCTCTACAGTCTCTTGTCTCCTTTGCACTTGCTTTTTCTCTACCAGGCAGGCCATAGAAACTAGAATTTCTCTTCCTCAAGATGAGTCATAGAAACAAACAAACAAACAAAAAAAAAACCCTCGAAGCTTCCTCTGCCTTTCTGCCTTGGAGCTGGCCACAAATAAATGCTCTGAAACACTTTACCTCGTAGTAGCGGATAAGATCTTTGATTTTTAGAAGGGTTCGTGGCTAGGCCTGGTGGGACAGACCTATAATGTCAGTACGCCAGGAGGCTGAGGTTGGAAGATCACAAGTTTGAGCCAATCTTGGGCAACTTAGCCAATTAGTGAGATCTTGTCTCAAAATTTAAAAAATGAGCTAGGGTTGTTGCTCAGTACAAAGGCCCTAGGCTTGATCTCTAGGACAAAAAAAAAAAAAAAAGACTGTGTTCGTGTGTGGGGGTCCTGCCTGTTATGGTTTGGGTCTGAAATGCGCCCTTTCCCCCTGGAAGCCTCATGTGTTTGAATTTAATGGGATACCCATAGAACTCTGTGCCCTTGGGAGGTGGGGCCTGACTGGAAGGGGCGGATGCCTGGGCCTTTACCTGGATGGCTTATGTCAACTTGTTGAGATTAGGAAATGCCCTTGGCAGAGTTGTCAGGTGTGTATGATTGACTTATGGGCAGCCCAACTTGAACTAAATGAAGGAAGGAAGAAGAAACATTGTTTGGGCTCCTGCCTTGGAAAGTTCTGGCCTTACTCAAAATCTCCAGACATCAACTCCCACCACCTTCACTTGCCTTTCTGTCTGCTGTGCCACGAAGAGCGTTTCCCTAGTGAAACCTTTATCGTGTGCTTCCACCATTGCTGGCTGCCCATGAATAGACTGTGTGAGACCTTCTGAAGCTGTGGACTAAGATAAATGTTTCCTCCCTTAAGTTGTAGGTGGTGAGTACCCTGTCCTAGCAACAAGTAAGTAACTGAAGCATATGTAGTAGCTGCAAGGAAAGAATATTGCACAGACAGGCCACCAAGCATCTGGACAGGCTTTTTTGATTTGCCTCACTCTTCCTATTAGCATTAAATCATGCCCTTTTTGTCTACATATTCGTTTATATTTCAGTCATGCTCCTGCAATGAAATCTCCATAGAAATGCTGCAGGACAGGGTCCTTATAGCTAAATGTGGGGTAGTTCTGGAGGCTGTGTGCCTAGAGAGCATATGGCAGCTTCCTGCCCCTTCTCTAATACCTTGCGCTACACATCTGGTCACCTGTGTCCTGTAAAATATCACTATCAACCAGTAAGTGTAGTGTTTCTTTGAGTTCTGTGAGTCGTTCTAGCAAACTAATTAAATCCACGGAGTAGGCTGTGGCAATCCTAATTGGTAGCTGGTTGGTTAGAAGTTCCAAAGACCTGAACTGTTTGTTTGTTTTCAGTCTGTGAGGCAGAAAGCCTAAATTTCAGCCTTTGAAATTTTGGGAGTAAAAACAAGTCCATCTGCTCAGATTACCAAGCGGGGACACACAGGCTCAGAGAACAATGCAGTCAGGCTTTAATATTGATCTTGTAAAAGGGAATTACTGGCCAGACAGCCACACATGACAGGGCTATAGCGAGCACAGATCCCTCCCCCTGGTTTCTCATTGGCTGGGTACAATTGGAGTTAACAGTCTTTCCAGATTCCACCTAAACAATTTTTGTCCAGATAAGGCAAGGACCGACTTTGTCAGTATTGGAGGACAAAGCCCCTCAAAGGTGGTGTGGTAACTAATTTCCCCTCCTTTTGTTGTTTGGTGTATGCTTGCTGTAGACACTGTGAAAGTAAGCACTGCCAAAAAGTTCTCAAGGGGAAGTAGAACCAGGAAAGAGAACCAAGAGCCGGGTTGTTGGTTCCATTTTAAGGAGCATATGCATAGTGACTTTGAAAACAAACCACCTTTTTTATTCCTCACACTGAGGATCAAGCCCTTGGCCTTTCCACTGAGCTGTAAATCCCTAACTCATTTTGTATTTTTGATTTTAAGACAAAGTCTCACTAAGTCATTTAGTTGTCTCACTAAGTCACTTAGTTGCCCAGGCTGAGTCTCAGCCTCTCAGAGTGCTAGGATCGCAAATGTGTCCTACTGTGGCTCGTAGACCTGAACTTAGGGTTGGCATCTAAGGTGGAGGGCATTCTGGTGGATCTGCATTCTCTAATATAGTAAGCACATTTGGGAGCTGTGAGAACATTCTTTCTGCTTGCTGCAGGACTTTTTCCCTTCCACTCATCTGATCTTGGATAATGCCCTGGGCCAAATTCCACCTCCACCTGGGGCTTCCTCAAGACCAGCATGTGTTGCTCGAGATAAGAAAGTCAGAAACCACAAAGCTTGTCTGGGGAAATTTCAAACCAGGACTCCACTGCATGTCTATTAGCCCCCGCCCCAGCCTTATTGGAGGGTCGTACATCTGGACTGTATCTCTGCATGGAGTTATAACAGAATAAATTATGAGAGGTGCCTAGGAACTGCATGGAGCATGTACTTATTATTATTTTTTTTTTTGAGAGAGAGGCTTTTGCTGAGTTACTGAATTACCCAAGATGGGTTTGAACTTGGAGTTCTGCTTCAGCCTCCCAGAGTGCTGGAATTACAGGTGTCACTCCTGGCGTTATTCTTTATGGCTCAATAACCCAAATCTGAACCTGTTGTCTATTGCATATATACATTTTTAAAAAGAGTAACTATTGCATTGCATTGCATCATTTAGTTTATAAATACCTGTTAGGAGCTGGTGGTGGTGGTGTAGTGTCACATTAGGCTCTTGCCTGGGGAGATCTGGTGCTCATGCCAGTTCCCTGTCTCTGGTGGGAGCCTGCCGACTCTTATTTTTCTTTTTGTCCAAATTATACCTTTTACCAGTATGTGTTTGTGATACATCACAGTAACAATCAACTGGAGAAATGGGTGTATATATATATAATATATATATATATATATATTATCTTAGTATTTTTATTTTCCTCTGCCTTTCCACCCCTCGACCCACCCATGTCCCTTTCTTTCTCCACGAAGTCCATCTTTCTAGTCTCTCCCATCACTTTTTTGTCTGTCTTACTTTATAAGTTTGATTTCCTCATGTTAGAGAAGCCATGTCATATTTAACTTTTTCTGTTTGACTCATTTCATGATGGTCTCAAGGCGTATCCAATTTCCAACAAATGATTCACACTTATCATTCTTAGTGGTACATCTTCTTTATCCATACATCCATTCATGAACATTTCAGCTGCTTCTGAGATTTAGTTACTATAAATTGTGCTGCTATAAACATGGGTATGCACATATAAGTCTTGTATGGTGACTTTAACGCTTTGGGGAAGATACCCGGAAGAGGTCTATCTTGCTGCAGGACTCTCCCCTTCCACTCATCTGATCTTGGATGATGCCCTAAGACAAACTCCACCTCCTTTGACTCTTATCATGGCCAAATGAGATATCTATTTTCAGTTTTATGAGAAATCTCCATACTGTTTCCATAGTGATTGTACCGGTTAATAGATCTATCAGCAGTGTAGGAGGGCTCCTTTTTCTCTACAACTATATTTATTGTTTTTTGAGTTCTTGATGCTAGCTATTCTTATTGGAGTTAAATGGAACCTCAGAATTGCGTCTCTCCAATGCCTAAGTATGCTGAGCATGTTTTCGTGTATATATCTGACATTTGAACTTGTGCTGTTTTTTTTGTTTTTTTTTTTTTTTTGAGACAGGGAGGGTCTCACTCTGTAGCCCAGGCTGGTCCTGAACTCACTATGGAGCCCAGGCTGGCCTTGGACTCACAGCAATCCTCCTGCCTCAGCCTCCTAGTGAGTCCCACCATGCCTGGCTTATATGTTGCTGGGGAATTGAACTCAGGTACTTAGTACTTGCTGGGCAAGCGCTTTAAGTGCTGAGCCATTCCTCCAGCCCCGTCTATTAATTTCTGTTGATTGGGTCTTTTATATTGGGGGAGGAATCTGAATTTTTTAATTTTTTTTTTTTTAGTTTTTGTATATTCTAGATGTTAGCCCTCTGTCTGAGGAGAAGCTGATAAAAAAATCCTCTCCCCCCCCCCCCCCCCCCCCCCCCCCCCCCCCCCCCCCCCCCACCGGCTTGAGCTCCGTGGTTAAAGCACTTGCCTAGGAATTACAAGGCCCTGGATTCATTTCCTCAGCACCACATAAACTGGGCATGGTGGAGTAAGTCTTTAATCCCAGTGCTTGGTAGGCTGAGGCAGGAAGATTGCTGTTTATTCAAGGCCAGCCTAGGCTATGTGGTAAGTTCAGGACTAGACTGGATGTAGTCACTGTGTAGAGTAAGACCTTGTCTCAAAAATCTTTCTACTATGCCGTAGGTTGTCTTCACTCTGTTCATTGTTTCCTGACCGAGCCTGCTCAGTCAGTCAACGGGTACTCGAGTGGGAGAGTGCAGATTAAAAAAATAAAAAACATGGACTCTTGCAAGGGACACTGCAAAAGACACTTTATTTTCCACTGTTTTTCCTCTTATACCCCAGTTGTTTACCAACTTCTACATTTCCTTATCAATGCTCGGCAAGAACAAAAAGCAGACCACGGTATGCTTCTGCATTTCCCTATTAATACTGGTTAAGGAAAGAGCAGACCAAGGTGTGAGGAAGAACATCCTGCTTTGGTTCAAAGTACAGGTAGTAAGTAATTCTTTGTAGGAAGGAACCCCGCCGGGGTTTGCAGTGCTGAGGCTCTCAGGCTGGCCTGTGAGTGCCCCAACAGTTTCCTTTGTTGTGTGGAAGTTTTAAAATTTGATATAATCCAATTTTCTGATTCTTAGTGTTATCTCATGTGCTTTAGGTGTTTTGTTGAGAAAGTCCTTGCCTGAGCCTGAGTCTTTGAGGGGTTTGCTACTTTATCTTCCAGCAGGTTGATTGTTTCCACTTTACTGTCTATGTCTTTGATCCATTCTGATTTGATTTTTGCACATGGTGAAAGATGTTGGTCTAGAATTATTCTTTTGTGTGTAGATAACCAGTTTTCCCATTACCATTTGTTAAAGAGGCTGTCTTTTCCCCCGGTGTGTGTTTTGGGCCCTTTTGTTGGAGATCAGGTGACCCATGGTGGTACAGCTTGTTCCTATGACCTCAGTTCTATTCCACTGATCCACCTGTCTGTTTTTGTGCCAATTATGTGTGATGTCTTATCACTGTTGCTTTGTAATATAATTTGATGTCTGTTATTGTGATGTATTCTGGTTTTGGTTTGCTACTTGGGATCATTTTAGCTGTTCTGGGTCTCTTTTGGTTCCATGTAAATTTTAGGGTCTTTTTTTCTAGTTCTGTGAGAAATGATATTGATCTCTTGATTGGAATTGCATTGAATGTATGTAGCAGTTTTAGTAGTATGATCATTTTGCCTATCCAGGAACAATAGATGTTTTTCCATTTTCTGATGTTTCCTTCAATTTCTTTTTTCAGAGACATATAGTTTTTATTAGACAGGTCCTTCACTTCCTTTGTTAGGTTGATACCTAAGTATCTAATTTATTTTGGTGCTACTGTGAATGGGATTGATTTTCTTACGTCTTTCTCTATGCTTTCATAGTTGGTGTATTTGTAATGCTTTTGTTTTTTGTGTGTTGATTTTATATCCTGCAATTTGGCTGGATTTATTAGGTCTAAGAGTCTTCTGACAAAGTTTTGGGAGTCCCCTATGTAAAGAATCATGTTATCTGCAAATAAGGACCATTTGAATTTTTTCTTTCCCATACAAGTTCTCCTTGTTTCAGTCTCTTCGTACTTCCTGTGGCTAAGGTTTCGAGCACTGTGTTGAGCAGGAGTGGTGACAGTGGACATCCTTGTCTTGTTCCTGATTTGAGGTGAAATGCTTTCAGTTTTTCCCCATTTCAAATGATGTTGGCAGTGGGGTTGTCATTGTCATAAATGGTCCTTATCAGCTTGATGTGAGGTTCTTTTTTACCTTTTTCATCAGGGTTTTTTTTTTTTTCATCTTGAGTGGATGATGATTTGTCAGAGGCTTTTTCTGCATCTTTTGAGATAATCATATGATTTTTAAAATATTTTTGCTTTTTTTTGTATCACTGTGTAGCCCAGGCTGGCCTGGAACTCACAGTAATCCTCTGGCCTCAGCCTCTTGAGCACTGGGATTACAGACACCATACCACCATACCCAGATTTTGCTTTTGTTTATGTGGTGTATTACACTAATTATTTTATGCATGTTAAGCCATCCTCCTATCCCTTTGGTCATGATGTATAATCTTTTTAATAATTTGTTACATGCTGTTTGCAAGTATCTTGTTAGGGATTTTTGCATCTATATTCAGTACGGAGATTGACTTATACATTTTTATTTGTTTGGTCTTTATCTAGTTTTGAGATAAAAGTAATACTAGCATTCAGGAAGAAGTAGGGCAGGGTTCCTTCTCTCTTAATTTCATGGAAAAATTTGAGAAGCACTGGTGCTAGCTTTTCCTTGAAGTTCACATAAAATTCTATTATTGAGGGCTTGGGGCGTAGTTCCATCGTTTGAGTTCTTGCCTAGCAACCACAAGGCTCTGGGTTGCTTCCCCAGCATTCCATAAACTGGGTATGGTAGCGCACGCCTGTAATCCCAGTGCTCTGGAGGCAAGAGGATTGCTGTGAGTTTGAGGCTGTCCTGGGTTATGTAAGAGTTTAGGACCAGATTGAGATCCTGATTCAAAAACAAAACAAAAAACTAAAACAAAAAACAAAACTCAGTGGTAAATCCATTGAGTCTGGGACTTTGCTTGGTAGATGTTTTATTCCTGTCATAATTCCTGATTATTGTTCTATTCAAAGTGATTTTTTTTTTGAGACAGGTTCTCACTCTGTATCCGAGGCTAGTCCTCAACTCACTATGGAGCCCAGGCTGGCCTTGGACTCAGGGCAAATCTCTTGCCTCAGCTTCCCAAGTGCTGGGATTACAGGCCTGTACCACCACACCCGGCATCTTTTTTTTTTTTTTTTGAGATTGGTTCTGGCTAAGTCACTCAGTTGCCAGTTGAACCTGTGATCTTCCTCCCTCAGCCTCCCAGAATATTGAGAATAAAGGCCTGAGCCACCAAGTCTGGCCAAAGCATGTTTTTCGTACTTAGAAAAACACATCTTTTAAAAGAATAGTGACTTTCATTGGGAGATGATGTATCTTGTATTTTTCATGCATTTTATTGAAAACATGGCTTCAGTTAGTTTTGGCTGCTCTAAGAAAGAATAGGATTTTAAAAGCTGGGCGTATGATACATGCCTGTCATACATGCCTGTAATCCCATCACTTGGGAAGCCAAGGCGGGAGGATTGCTGTGAGTTTGAGGCTGGTCTGGGTTACATAGTGAGTTCAGGACAAGCCTGGATGACAGAGTGAGACGCTGTCAGGTGGGCCACAGACATGTGACCCAGGCCAGACTCATCATAATACAAAGTATAATGGAAAAGAAAAAAAGATTTTGCTCCTGAGTTCTATGGGTGCTGCTAAAAGCCAGTTGAGAATTGAAAAATAACTTAATTTAGACAGCATTTTATTTTTTATTTTTACTCTTGTTGTTCTGGGGATAGAACACTGGGTTTTTTCATTAAGCTATATCCTCAGCTTATTTTTAGGTTGTTATTTTGAGATGGGATCTCCCTAAGTCATGAGGTTCCCAGGCTGAGTTCTGACTTGTAATTCTCCTGCGTAAGCCTCTCAGAGTGCTGGAATTACAGGCCTGGGACACCAAGCCTAATCTGGCCAATATTTTTAAACGAATTCAATATTGAGGCTTAAAAAATTAGAAAATGGCTTATCTCTAAATGCACCTGAGTTGGAATAGTTGCTTGACTTGGTTATCTGGGAACTGTTATTGCTTCTGTTCACTAAGTAAAACATTAACTTTTTGATTTTTGCAGTAACAAGGAGTAAAGCACACACTGGCATTTCTGAGACCTTGTAAAAACAGCCTGTAAAGAAAATGAAGCTCCCAATTTTCATAGCAGATGCTTTCACAGCAAGAGCATTCTGTGGGAATCCTGCTGCTGTTTGCCTCCTAGAAAATGTAAGTACTTACTTTTCAAGTGTAGTACCTGAAACTATTTCTTAAAAAAAAAGTGAGGCCTTCCCATTTGTTCACCTCTTATCGTCCCGTCATGACGTCTATGATGCTTGTGCCTTCCCATTGATTATGACCAAATTACAAGACACCTGAGGCTTAAGCCATACATTGAGGCTGGGTCCAGGGTGAGGAGGGTCTGTACAAAGAGGAACTGGGGCCTGTTTGTTTGCTTGAGATAGAATCTTGCTAAGATGCCTAGGCCGGCCTTGCACTTGCAATCCTCCTGCCTCAGCTTCCTGAGTATTGGGATTATAGGTGTGCACTGCTTCTCCCGTCCTACCAGAGGCCAGTGTGAGAAGAACTAACTCTCCCTCCCTTTTAGCCGTTAGGTTTTTATTTGCATAATGCCAAATGCTGAGGAGAATACTGGATGAGTTTTCTGTACTAGCTGTGGTGTTGCTTATTCAAGTTCTATATCTTTACCCTTGTCTACACCTTAAACATTTAGATATTCTTTCCAGGACCAAGAAAAGGAAATATGTTACAGCAATTAGGTGGGGAGGTAGAAGGAATTAGTCTCTAATAATGTAGAGAACTTTGAGGATTCAGTTTGCCAGAAATCTCATTTTAAAAATAACCACCCCCCCACCCCCAAATATTGGAGATTGGAATGAGTGCTTTAGTATTCAGCTACATTTCCAGCAACCAACCCTCCAGACTTTTTTTTTTTGTAGTCGGGAGGCCTTCATTCAGATCCATTTCCCCAGCCCATTGTTATTTATTTATTTACTTATTTTTTGAGACAGGGTCTCCTTAAATTGCTTAGTCTGGGCATAAATTTGTGATCTTCCTGCCTCAGCCTCCCACAGTTCTGGGGTTACTACTTTTTTGAGATGGGATCTCACTAATTTGCCCAAGTGGGACGCGAACTTGAGATCCTCTTTCCTCAGCCTCCCTCAGTGCTGGAAGTACAGACCTGACCCACCATGCTCAACTAAAAATGGCTTTTTGATTAAGATAAATATCAATAAAATAGATATTTCTTGAATTTAGGGGATTTATGTTGTTCATTGGGTATCAGGAAACAAAATACAGGTACCCTTCTCCTCAGAGCAGTTAGTGAGTAGAACAGTAGATTATTTGGGAATTAGTACTGGAAATACAGCTCAGTGGTAGAGTACTTTCCCAGCATTCACTTAATCTTAAGTATCAGAAAAAAGGTTGTTGGGAATTATTGCCTTTGTGAGGACAGTAAGCAATGGATGATTGTAAGTAAGTCCTGCACAGTGGCAAAGCATGCCCTGGGGACTAGAGTGGGGCGTTTTACCTTCTCACAAGGAACTTTCAGGGTTGATATGTGCAGGCTGCATCCTGGGCCAGGTGCTGCCTGGCCCTGGGGGGCCGGGGCCCACGGCAGGGGTGGTTACTGCAGCTCCCTGGAGGCTGTTGTTAATTGAACCCTTTCTCTAGCTGGGTGGGAACATGGTGGGGAGAGTCCTAGTCCTTCTCATGAGCTCATTATGCAACCTTGCCAGAGCCTTTTCCCTCCACAGACTGCAGACGGCAGTAAAGCTGAAGGACTTTATCCAGGGATACAAGAGAAAGATTAGCGAGGGAGTAATTAATTAACAATGAGATTTCAAACTGTGAACTTTGTTTAGGCGTAATTTGGCAAGCCTAACCCCTGTCCAGAAACTGTGGAGTTGACTGTAACTGGTTGTCAAAAGTTTTTTGTTGTGTTGGTGATGGTTTTTTTCTTTTTTCTTATTTTGGTACTGGCTATTGAACCTTTGCATTGAGCTAGATCTCCAGTGCATTTTTTATGTTGAGACAATCTCACTGAGTTGTTAAATTATCAATATGGGTTTGAACTTGCAGCCTTCCTGTCTCATCTCTCAGAGTGCTAAGATTACAGGCTTGCAACACTGGGCCTGATCAAAAGTTTTAATATATTTGTCCCATTGTCCCATGTAATGGAATGTTTAAAATTGCTTTGAGTGATTTATGTATTCAGTTTCCACCAGATAACAAGAATTGGCGCTATTCCCAACTTGGTGCTTTGGATCTCCAGAAAACTCATTAAACATCAGACTTAGATGATCTGTCTGTTACAGGTTGAAATTAAGAGACCACCAAATGCCAGTTGGGGCAAGGTAAGGTTTCTTTTGTTACGGCCAGTATGTTATTACAGCTGGCAGCTGGGCTGTCCCTGGACTCCAAGTGAGTCTTCAGAGAGCAACCACTAGCAAGCTTAACAAAGTAGTTTTATAGGTTTTAGTGGAGGGAGTTTACATCATCATATAGCAACCACATAGTAACCAAGCATCATTTGACAACCAAGCAAGATTTTTGGTGGGCTATTACATCACTATAAAGCTACCCATCAGAACTAGACATTTAGCTGTTGTTATTCTTGGTGGACTTGCCTCAGTGGGCTGTTTCATTATTACAAAGTAATAGCAATTACAGTTGTGATCTGACACTCCCGCTGTTGCTTTCAGTGGGAGGGAATTAGTGACTGGAGTCGAGAGTGGGAAGGGGGAGATTAAACCTCTAACCTTACCATGTGACTCCAGAGACATCCCAGTAAGCACACAAGCAAGATTACTAGTCTTATCATATGACTCTTACTTTTGGGCCTACGGCCTATGAGACCAGGCTCATCCAATGGCCTCTCGGGATCCTCTGAGCAGGTATCTAGAGATGGTTTTGCTGAGCTTCTACCCATGTTTTGCCACTTTTTGGGCGTGAGAATCTCACCTCCTTGAAGGCTAGTGTAGCACTTCTTCTAATTATCAATATAAATGATAAGTGATATTATCATATTCTTTTTTCTTTCTTGCTTTTCTTTTTTTGAGCCAGGGTCTCACTCTGTGGTCCAGGCTGGTCCTGAATTCACTTTGGAACCCAGGCTGGCCTTGGAGTCAAGGCAATCCTCCTGTGTCACCCTCCCAAGTACTGGGATTACAGGTGTGTGCCACCATGCCCAGCTTATGTGGTGCTGGGGAATCAAACTAGGTTACTTAGTGATTGCTAGGCAAGCGCTTTAACTGCTGAGCCATTCCTCCAGCCCCGATATTATCATATTCTTAAGGTGGGGGTCTCTCTAGGTTGCCCAGGCTGGTCTTGAATTTGTGGGCCCAACTGATCCTCTCACCTAAGCTTCCCATGCAGGTGGAACGTGTGACCTATGGAGCCGTGTGACCCATGCTGAGCTCTTTATAATATAAACTATAATGGAAGTGTAAGCCATGGTTTCAGCCCTTGGCTTCTTTTACTCACAGTGGAAACAGTGGATACTCTAAACACTTGGAGAAAAGCGAAGTGAACTCAGGAAAGTATCAGAGATGAAGCAGTACAAAGCCTTGTAACAATGACCACCGTTCAGCAGTGGTTAGCCTGTCATGAGGGCATTCTACAAACAGTTATGAGTATGCACCATGAGCTGGGCTCTGGACCTGCCGCCAGAAGTACAGAGATGAACAAATTGACTTACCTTTGAGGTGAAAAAGTTCAGAGGGGAAAACAGACATGTGACATCATTATTCAGTAGTTACCAGAAAGGCTGTGAAACCTGAGGGCTTGAGGAGAGAATGGCATAGTGTTGGGTTTTATGGAGGAAGAACTCCATGTGAGTACAAACTCATGGCCTTAGTGGAATTTTTATTGCATTTTGCTTTGTTTTACCTTATTTAAAATTTGACCACATTGAAACACCATATGGTTCCCCTTTAGTATGTGTAATTTTTATGTTCTTATGTATTAATTTGAAGTAATTTTAATATAAAAAGATTCCACTAAGGTGAGCCTACCCACAGAAAAAATTGTACAGAGACTAACGGCCACTAATTGTACCTTGAGAGGCTTGGTTACTTGATACAAGACTGCTGAATAGAAAGTAAAAACTCTGACTAATAAACTTCTAAGAGGTTATATCATATCATAAAAGTTTTTTGTTTTCAAGACAAGTCCAGGGGCTGGAGGTATAAATAAGTGGCTAGAGCACTTGGTTAGCATCGTCAAGGCCCTGGGTTCAATTGCTCAGCATCACCTTCGCCGGGCATGATAGCACAATCCTGTAGTCCCAGCACTCAGAAGGTTGAGGCAGGAGGATTGCTGTGAATTCCAGCCAGTCTGAACTACACAGTAAGACTGTCTTAAAAAAAAAAAAGTCTCAGACATAGCCAATTGGTTGGTACTTTGGGAAGGGGGAATGATCTGCAGCTGAGAACTCTTGTTTCAGAGGCTGTCTTTTCTAAAGAGAGGTTAATTTCTGGCTTTTCCTATTAAAAATTGTCTGTAAAAGAAACTTCCTTATTCTGTTCATTTCCTTTTGTCTTAATTTAGAGCTAGGCCAACATTATACTACTAAGGTACGCCTTCAGCCCATCCAGGAAGATTGACTTTCTTTAGTCAATTGTGGTATATGCCTTTAATCCCATCTCTAAGGAGCCTGAGGCAGGATGATTTCTGTGAGTTCAAGACCAGCTTGGGCTTCTAGCCTGGACTACAGAGAGAGAACCTACCCCCTCTCCCCCAGAAAAAGAAGATTGACTTTCACATTTTAAAGAATGGTTAGTTTGGAGGATGGAGGAATGGCTCAGTGATTAGAGTGCTGAGTACCTGAGTTTGATTCCCAGCACCATGTAAAACGGGCATGCTAGCGGTCACCTGTAATCCCAGTACTCGGGAGGCTGAGGCAGGCGGATTGCCATGAATTCAGGGCCAGCCTGGGTTCCATAGTGAGTTCAGGACCAGCCTGGGCTACAAAGTGAGACCCTGTCTCAAAAAAAAAAAAAAGTTAGTTTTATTTCCCCAGCTCCTACTGTTCCAGTTTTCCCAGCTGAAATACGGAGAATATCAAGACTGCTTACAGTGGCAGAGTGTTAACATAAAACAGACGGAATGATACTATGTTCAGTCCACACTTTAACTCACATGGGAGGGGGGCTGTCTATGGTGCAGGCAGTGGCCACCTCACAACTTGGTGCCCAGCCTTAGAGAAAGAATTATGGGCTGGTGTGACCACAGTGGATCAGAAACCTCCGGGGTTTCTAGAGCCTTACAAATTCAGACCTCATGACTCTGCCCAGAAATGAGATGAGGAGTCTCTTCTAGAAGGTTCTCCTGGGGGCAGGGATGTTACTAAAGCGTTTGCTCAGTATTGGAGGTAAGGGAACAGTGCATAGGGGAGGTATTAGCAGGGACATTCTGATTTCCTTGGATCCTGTCTGGCTTGTAGAACATAACCCTTAGCTTGACTCGGTGCTTTCAGGCGAATTCAGCCAGATACTGTGGTGTTCTCCACAGTTCCCCTCACACACAAACCCTCAAGGTGTAGGTCTTATTAGCCGTTAGTTTTATAGATCAAGGAACAGAGCAGAGGCATTGGGGGTGGGTGGGTGGGTTGGGGTGTGTGTGTGTGTGTGTGTGTGTGTGTGTGTGTGTGTTACGGGAGATGAACCCATCTAGGACCTTCACACTGAGTTACATCTCCCAAGTCCCTTTTCAGTGTTTTATTTGCCTTTAAATTTATTTATATTTAAACAGTCAAGGGTGTAGACTGGGTGAAATAAGTTATGGAGCAGGCTGAATTTTACGTTGTGGGACAGGGTCTCTCTGTGTTGCTAAATTGCCCAGGGTGGGGCAGCAATCCTGATCCTGCTGTGTTGCCTCCCAGGATGTGCAGGGGTTACAGGTGTGTGCTATCACACTGAGCTAAAGTCAGATCGTTGGCCCAAAGTCACACACTCAAAAGAGATGACTTAGACCCTCACCCTAGGTTTACATGACAGTATGTTGGGTACTCCTAACTGCCACCCTCCTAGTACCCTGTACTTCCTGGGTAGTGATGTTTATCTCCCTTGTTGTATCGTTCAATGTCTTTCCTCACCAGAGTGTAAATTCTATGAGACCTTAACTTTTTTTGGACTTTTTTCCAGAATACTCTGCTTAGCACATGACAGGCAAAAGTATCTGTACTGCAAATGTGAAAATATTATGATTAACTAAATTATAGCAAAACTTCCTTTTAGGAGCTCCTGCCCCAGTGGCACAGGCCTGTAATCCTGGAACACTGGAAGGTTGAGCCAGGAACACTGCAAGGTTGAGTCCAGCCCTGGCAACTTAGTGTTGCAGAGAGATGCTATCTCAAAACCAAAAACTAAAAATTGGGCTGGGGTAAGGCTTGCATGAAAGCCATGGACTTGATTCTTAGAACTAAATAAATAAGTAAATAAATAGAAGTATAAATTTTTAAAAAAGAGTTATGGTTACCCAACAGTTAGGCTAGGGTGGAATGGATATTGTATAAACAGTGAAGCTGAGTGGGAGGCTGAGGCAGGAGGATCACAAGTTTGAGCCTAGCTGAATGATTTTTTGTGAGAAACTATCTAAAAATAAAAAAGATCTGGGGATGTAGCTAAGTGTGGGGAAAAAAAAAGTGAACAAGAGCTTTGGGGTCTTTGATGCAGCTGGAGTGGGTGAGCGTCCGTCATAGCTGTTGAGGATTGCTGATGCTGGCCGAAGGCCTGAGGACTGCAAGACATGGACATGACTTCTCTATAGGATATTCATGTGCTTCAGAAGAATCTCCTGTTTCTTCCTGGGTGCTTTCAGAACTTTCTAATCTAGGGGGGTTTGCTTTCCTGGACTCCAGTACAGCAGAAGGACAGAGGCCCTCAAGGCAGGGCTGCCATATTTCTAAACTGCCACAAGATGGGGGTATTTAAAAACTTTGCTCTGATTTTATGCTCATTAATCTTGCAGGTCAGAGGGTGGTAGAACCCCAGCTGTCCCAGTACAGTCAGACCCTGAAACTCGGGAAAGCAAACCTCATTCAGTTTTTGTTGCTGAAAATTTGATTCATGTGAGAATGTCAAAGGGACATGGATATTAAGGCAAGAGGATCAATAGCTGTCAGCCTGCAATGTGTGTGCGCGTTCTGTCCCCTGTACTAGAGAAGAAGGAAAGAAAGATGGAAGGAAGAAAAGGAAGGAAGGGAGGGAGGGAGGGAGGCAGGGAGGGAAAGGAAAGAAAGAAAGATAACGGAGTTTGGTTACAGTGTAGAATGGTTTACCTCTTTTTTGTTTGTTTTTGAGCCCTAACACACACTGGAATATAGCTCAGTAGTGGAGCACGTGCTTAGCATGCACAAGGCCCCAAGTTCAATCCCCCAAGTCCCCCCAAACAAATCAAAAATAAAACTAAACCAAACCAACACACCCAACATACCTCAGCAGTCGTGTGCTCTCCTCCCTGGTGTTGCCCGCTGTTGCTTCCTGTGGCTATCCTCACCCTCCACCAATGTGCTCCACCATGCCCAACTAACCGTTATGTGGTACTGGGGAATGAAACTCAGGGCCCTTGCACATGCTGGGCAAGTACTTTAATCTGTGAGCTATGCTCCTAGACTCCACAATAACCAATTTTTTTTTTTTTTTTGAGACAAGGTCTTGTTCTTTAGTCCAGACTGGTCCTGAACTATGGAGCCCAGGCTGGTCTTGGATTCAGGGCAGTCCTCCTTTCTCAACTTCCCAAGTGCTGGGATTACAGGTGTGTGCCACCATGCCTGGTTTATGTGATGCTGGGGAACTGAACTCAGGTACTTAGCACTTGCCAGACAAGTACTTTAACCTCTGAGCCATTCCTCTAGCCCCCAATAACCAGGTTTATTTCTTGTATAATTACATGTAAAGTGCTTCAGAAGATACAAAATCAGTTAGAAGACGAAGAATGTTTTAAGTTGGGTTACTCAGGGAAGTGGATTATGAATGTGTTAATATAAAATGTTAATTCTTGCCTTCTGAGGCTTTGGAGATCACAATGGTAAGTTTGAGCAGGGCATCACAGTGTGCACCTGTATGCCCAGCACTCTGGGAGGTAGAGGCAGGAAGGTCACAAGTTTAAGGGAATTCAAGCCCAGTCTGGGCAATTTAACAACTTAGTGAAACCTGTATCAAAAAAAAGAAAAATAAAAGCGGGGAGGAGTGAGGGTGGGATTGTAGTTCATCATGAAGGCCCTGGCTTCAATCTTCAGTTCCACCGAATGTATAAATCAATCAATAACACAGTTGCATTGCACCTGGGCTCCTCTTCTCCCCCACCCTTTTTTTTTTTTTTTTTTTTTTTTGTGGCACAGAAATGAACCAAGGACCTTGTACACGCTAGGGAAGGGCTTCTCTATGAAGCTATAACCACAGCCATTTTTACATTTTTTTGTTTCTTTGAGATGGGGTCTCTCTTGGAGCTCTAGGCTGATCCTGAACTCAGTATGTAGCCCGGGGCTGGCCTCAAACTCATGGCCATCCTCCAGCCTCAGTCTCCAGAGTGCTGGGGTTACAGGCGTGTGCCTCCATGCCCAGATTATGTGGAGCTGGGGAATCACCCTTGGGGCCTTGCCAGGCAAGTGCTCTAACCACTGCTCTATCCCTTCTCCTCCTTTTTACATTTTTATTTTAGAACATTGTCTTGCTACATTGCCCAGACTCGTCTTAAAATTGCAATCCTCCTGCCTCAACCTCTTAAGTGCTGGGATTACAGATATACACCACTCCACTTAGTTTAAGCTTATAATTTTTAATATTATGAAACTGCTTTGTTATTTAATGGAAGCTATTTTACAGGGAAGTCTGATCTGTGATTCTGGAGTATTGATGACTTTTTGCTTTTAATTAAGGATTTGGATGAAGACATGCATCAAAATATTGCAAAGGAAATGAACCTCTCTGAAACAGCTTTTATCCGAAAACTGCACCCAACAGACAGCTTTATACACAGTAAATATGCATCTTTTTTCCCCCATTCTTGAGTGGCACTAGACATTACTTTTTAAATAGGGGAATAATATTTAAGGGAACATTCATTTGTTATTCGTATGCAGATATTAGGGGACAGGAAGATTCTGATTGGTTCCAGTTCATTTAGAGGAGGGAGTGCAATGACTGAAATGTGTCCCCCCAAAACATTCACGTGCTGGAAACTGGAGCCCTAAGTCAAGAGAATTGGGGGTGGGGGTGACAGTAAGGTAGAGCCTTACTGTCCTTGGTGTAGGAGTGAAGGGGGCAATTTCGCTTTCTCAAAAGTGTTTTTTTGTTTGTTTGTTTGTTTGTTTTGGTGACAGTACTGGAAGTCAAGCCTGGGGCTTTCACCCTGAGCTACATCATCAGCCCATTTTTATTTCTGATTTTGAGATAGGGTCTCACTAAGTGGCCCAGGCTGGGCTCAAACATGCCACCCTCCTGCTTCCGCCTCTCAGAGTGCTGGGATTACAGGCCTGTGCTGCGGGCCCTCGGCCCCTCTGGGTCACCTACTCAGGCACAAGGTCTCTCCTGTGCTTCTGCCTTCTGCCATGGATGATGTGGCAGAAGGGCCCTCACCGGATGCAGGCCCCTTAGAACTGTGAGAAATAAAGTGCTTTTCTTCACGAATTATCCAGTCTGGGCTATATACGATTAGCAATATGAAACAGACTAATTGGTTTTTGATGATCCTGAATGTTTCTGCTCCAGTCCTGCCTCCCCTCGGATGCTAGTCTAGCTGCACTCATCTTTTTTTTTCTTGTTTTCTTTTTTTTTGACTCATATTTTTTGTTTGTTTTTGGTTTTTGCTTTTTTTGGGGACAGGGTCTCACTCTGTAGCCCAGGCTGGTCTTGAACTTACTGCATAGCCCAGGCTGGCCTTAGACTCAGAGGAGTCCTCCTGTCTCAGCTTCCTGAGTGCTGGGATTACAGGTGTGTACCACCATGCCTGGCTTATATGGGGAATCAAGCTCTGGGCCTTGAGCTTGCTAGGCAAGCACTTCAACTGCTGTGTCATTCCTCCAGCCCCTGCATCATCTTCTTTGCAGGAGGTTTTACCATTAATCATACTGAGGAAATATTTAGAAAAGAAGAAGAAAATAAAATGCTTTCATGGGAATGATCTTGTCTCTCCTTGGCTCTTCCTCCTCTGAAGGTTCCTGCTTTGGACTGAGATGGTTTACACCTGCGAGTGAGGTCCCACTTTGTGGCCATGCCACCCTGGCTTCGGCAGCTGTGCTGTTTTACAAAATAAGTAATGTCAATTTCTTTCATGAACCTATCTCTTAGCAGTAGCAAATATTAAAATTCTCAGTCACTCTTTGATGTACCAGTGTGACTTTTACAAAGACACATCAAGCAGATCGGGTGTAAAAGACCTGTAATCCAGGCACTCTGAGAGGCTGAGGCAGAAGAATTGCAAGATCAAGCCTAGCTTGGGCAACTTAGTGACTTAGTGAGACCCTGTCTCAAAATCAAAAATAAAAATTGGGGAGCTGCAGACATAGCTCAGTGGTTAGAGACTTGCCTGGCATGTGCAGGGTCCTGGGTTTGATTCCTCAGCACCACATACACTGGGAGTAATGGCGCACACCTGTAAACCCAACACCCAGAAGGTTAAGGCAGGAGGATTCCCACGTTTTCAAGGCCATCCTGGGCTCTGTAGTGAATTCAGGACCAGCCTACACTCTGGTAGAATGAGACTCTGTCAAAAAAATTGGCCAGGGATGTAGTTTAATGTGCAGGACCTGTTATGGAAAAAAAAAAAGATCATGAAGAGTTTATTTCATACAATTCATGGAACAGAAGCAAAGATGGCAACTCTTCAGCTGAAATGTTTTTCTGAGTATTCACCAACCAAAGTGCTCTCAAGAGGCGAACGCAGAAGGATTACAAGTTCAAGGCCAGCCTGGGCTATATTCAAGTTTAAGGGCAGTCTGGACTATGATGTAGTAAGACCCTATCACAAAATAATAATAATAATTTACTTTCTGAAACGCGAGACTTTCTCATTATTATTAGCATAAGGTATTATTTACAAAGCATTTTACATACCTAATCTAACTATTTATTTTGTATGTGTGGTACTCCAGTGTAGGGTCTTCATGCTGAGCTACATCTCCAGACCATTTTTAGTTTTGCTTTTGAGACCAGGTCTTGCTAAGTTGCTAAATTGTCCAGGTTGGGCCCAAACTTGTGATCTTCCTGCCTTGGCTTCCCAAAGTACTGGGATTACAGATCTGTGTCATTAGGCCTGGCTACCTTATCTATCCCTAAAACTGCTTTATAAAGCTGGGGCATAGTGGTACACGCCTATAATCCCAGCACTTGGGAAGCTGAGGCAGGAGGATTACTGTGAGTTCAAGGCCAGCCTAGACTCTATAGTGAGTTCTGGACCAGTCTGTACTACAGAGCGAGACCCTGTCTCAAAAACAAAATGAAAACCAAAACAAAAGTTCTGTGAGGTGATCCAGGGGTTATTATTTCACATGCCAGTGTCTTACCAACCATTATGGAGCCCAACTTTCAATAGCCTCTCAGCCTGACCTGAGTAGAGCCTTTTTTCAGAATTGAGTCCTAAGCAATATTTTAAGATAATTCTTTACCTTCGTTATTGTCCCCCAGCTACAGGAACCAAAATCATGGTCTTGAAATATACCCTGGCTTACATGTCAGAGGGCCTTTGACCTGACTCTCAACTATGTCTCTTGCCAAGTGTGGCCTCCCCCAGGAAGCTCCAGACACTCGAATCGACACAGAGTGTGCAGCAGGGGGCTGTGTTTGTGCCTCCTGTGTGTGGACACTGTCCCTCCCACTTTATCTGGCTCTTTGTACTGAAGGCTTTGTTTTTTTCTGCGGCCCAAAGTTTCCGTTTTCTAGTGGGTGCTGCCATCCAGGCCCCACATGCTACTTCAGAGCTGGCACTAGATGAGGCAAAGAGGAAGTCCAAGCATTTTTTTGAGACAGGGTCTCGCTTTGTAGTCCAGGATGGCCTCAAACTCGGAGGATATCCTCCCTGCCTCAGCCTCCTAAGTGAGGATTACAGGCTTGCAGTACCATGCCCAGTTTATGTCGTGCTGGGAATCAAACTTGTGCTTGCTAGGCAAGTGTTTTAATTGCTGAGCTCTTCCTCCAGCCTGCTTTAAAATACAGAGCAGATATTCTTGTTGTAGAATGAATTTCTTTTCTTTTTCTAGAATGAATTTTTCTTTTTCTTCATTTTTTAAAAACTGGGAATCAAGCCCAGGCCTATACATTGAGCTACATCCCTACCTGTTCTTTATTTATATTTGGTACTGGGGGTTGAATGCAGAGCCTTCAATCTGAACTACATCTCCAACCCCAGCTTTTTTGTTTATTTGAGATAAGATCTCATTAAGTTGCTTAGTTGCCCAGGTGAAGCTTTAACTTGGAATACTTCTGCCTCAGCCTGTCAAAGTGTTGGGATTATAGTCCCTGCCACCAGCTGGACCCCAGTCCATTTTTATTTTTGATTTTGTTTCAGGGTCTTGCTACATTGTTAAGTTATTATTATTATTATTTTGAGACAAGGTTTTACTATATGGTCTAGGCTGGCCTTAAACTTTCTGTGTAGTGCAGGCTGACCTTGAACTCATGGCAATCCTCCTGTCTCAGCCTCCTGAGTACTGAGACTATAGGTGTGTGCTCTCATTTTTATGTGGTGCTGGGGAATCAAATCCAGGGCCTTAGATGTGGTAGGAAAGTACTCTAATCACTCAGCAATGCCTCTTGCCTTGATTTATTTATTTATTTTATTTTGCCAGAAAACACAAACAGCACACTAACCTTCGTCACCCTGAGTGGGGAACTAAAGGCCAAGAGAGCAGGAGACAGTATCATTCTGGATTTTCCTCTCTATGCAGCCCTACCCCAGGTCAGCTCATTATTGCTAATTATTCCTAATTTTTGCCTGAAACTGAGCACATTCAATAGCTGACCTAGCTCACAATGATTTTGTCTTTCTTTTTTTTCCCTCCTAGGACTTCCATGAAGTACAAGACCTGATAAAGGTTGGTAAAAAGAGCCAAATCTGAGCCTGTGGAGTTTGGTCATTTCCTGTTTTTTGAACACAAAGATGTGGTGTGATTTGGTCCCAGTAGATGGTCTGCGAGTATGAATGTGCCTGTCAAAAAGCTCCAATGACTAGTGCATGGTGATTTTAGTTTTTTTATTATTTATTTATTTGTTTATTTTTTTGGAGATAGAGTCTCACTCTGTAGTCCAGGCTGGCCTCCATCACATGGCAATCCACTTGCCTCAGACTCCTGAGTGCTGGGATTACAGGCATGTGCCACCACACCTGGCTTATCTGGTGCTGGGCCATCAAAGTTAGGGCATTGAGCTTGCTAGGCAAGTATTTTCAGCACTGAGCTATTCCGTCTTCCTTCAGGTTTGAATTTTAATATTCAGTCTATCAGGTGAGGAACTTGGTCATATATCCTTGACTTTTAATTATCAGCATGAGGGCTGGGGCTGGGGCCCAGTGGTAGAGCACTTACCTTGCATGTGTGAGGGCCTGGGTTCCATTTTCAGCAACAAATGCTAAAAAAGAAAGTCAGCATTAGCCTTGGTGATAATTTGGGGACTTGGGTGGGAAGAAGGACTGTTGGAGACCAACTGGGGGAGAAAGATCTAAAGAGGAGGGCAAGGAAGAGAAAGTAGGGCACTTTCAAGAGACTTAAGTCTCTGGGAGTAGACTGACCTCTAGACAATAAGAGGGTGTGGGTGTCTGTTCCTAGCTATCAGGAGAAGCGGGCCTGGGGCACAGCCGTGCCTGTAGTGGTAGCAAAGGTGGGGGTTTCTGATAGAAAATCTGTGCAACTGCGGTGGAGGGACAGATGGAGACTGCTGGGAGCTGTCGATGACCCTAACTTCTGTAGTAGAGGATGGGGCTAAGGTGGGAGGGCTGTGCCTGACAGAGGACAACAGGAAGGCGTGATTGCCCCTGGGGATGACAAGTTACCTAGTCCAGCCTCCTCATGGGGCTTGTGGAGGTGGGTCTTAACAATAACAACAACAACAACATCAACAACAATAACAGTAACAGTAATAATACGACACCGGAGAACATTTTTGAAAGCAAGTCACCTTTGTGCACATACTAAGTGTTTTGCTTACATTATCTCATTAACTGTCAGTTACCCAGTGAGGTAGTCCTTCAATTGTCCTACCAGAGGTCCTGGAGGACAAGAGGAATTCAGATGTACAGTTGCTTAGTGTACAGAGAAAGAATGGCCTGGGACAGGGGCTGACAAGACAAAAGAAATGGTTTATAATGGATTCTCTGGCATTCCCAATTCTCAACTACAGTGCTTATATCTTTAGTGTTTTGCTTTATCTAATTGTTCAGAGTATACATTGCACTTTCCTATTTGTCTGTTTGTCTGTCTGGCTATCTATACTATGTTTTCCTACTGAGTTATAACCCTAGCCCAATTTTTAGTTTGACTTTGAGATAGGATCTCATTAAGTCACTCAGTTGCCCAGGCTGGGCTTGGACTTGCAGTCCTCTTGCCTCAGCCTCAAAGAATGATGGGTGACAGGCATGAGCCGCCAGGCCTGGCTTTATCATGTGTATTGTTGTACTGTTATTTGGTGTTCTTCCTTAGAGACTGGGATTAATAATGTTTCAAATCACATATGAACCCATGCAGAGAAGGACATTTTAGTGACGTGGAAAGTCTGCATAGAGTACACGGGATCTGGCCGGAGGAGTTCTCATTTGTTGGAGAAAGGACTTTGGTCAGCTCATGGTCATGGGGAATGGGAGCCCAGGTACCATCCTTGGCAGAGAGCATCAGCCACAGGGAATCAAGCACCTCAGCTCCGACAAGGGTTAGAGAACCTGAGGCCACTCAGTGGTGGTAATCCTGGTGCTGTAATGCCAACATGCTGAGGCACTGTAAATTCGAGCCTATCGTGGGCAGTGTAGTGGTTTAGTGAGGCCCTGTCTCAAAATCAAAAATAAAAAAGAGGCGAAGGATATAGTTCAGTGTGAACACTGGGCACAAAAAGGAACAGGATGGCTGGGTGGGACTGAAGGGTGTCCTATCATATGCTTCTTCAGCATCCTCACCATCTCCAAGGTAATAATGTTCTTAAATTTGTGCAAGATTAAGTTCAGTTTTAGGTAGAGTGGAGTGAAGTATCTTGGAAAAATGTTACTGATCTGTGACTTAAAATTTAAGTGAAAATGATACACTGGCAGGCAAGGAGCACGCATTTCCAAATCCCCATCCAGTTACACTGCCTGCCCCGAGGCCTGCCATATACAATGTCCTTGTTGCTGCTGCAAGTTTTCCACATATATTGTGTCTTGTGCACCTTGCAGTAACTCTAGAAGGTTAGTGTGAGACCCCTCTTCTCCAAAGACAGTTGATAGTAGAGATGGAGGACTCTGACCCCTGGCTACTCAGCCCTGGGTCAAGGGGGTGGTGTGGTGTGTGTATGTCTGTGTGTGTGGCACTGGGCTTCTCTACGTCTCCTTTCTGAGTAGAATGAGCCCCCAGGGAGGAGCTGTGTGCACTCAGCACTTGTGAAGAGCACCTGTGTCGGGGCTGGCTTAAGGCCAGTTAGGTCGTCCCTGAAGGGCCCCTTTTGGTAGCCAAGAAGTAACGGTATCCTGAAGCAATGGCTTGAACCCTGAAGCAGAACTAACTTGGGGACAGAAGCCAGTATGCTTGGGGATCAAGGACTTGATCCTGGGTGTGCTCCTGAGGTGGTGTTGGTATGTCTCCACAGACAGCCATAGGTGACACACTGGTCCAGGATGTCCGCTATTCTCCAGACACTCGGAAGCTCCTTGTCCGGCTCAGTGATTCATATGACAGGTACCGTGGTTTCCAGCCAGCAGCCCTGCAGGAGGGGTGAGCCCCAGGGGTTTGCTTGTGTCGTGTCCAGTCCGGCCAATTTCTTTCCCACTGGGAAGCTGTCCTCCCTGTGCTGCCGGGGCCAACAGCCCTGCCTGTTCCACATGTGGTGTGGTGGGTCTGTGAAATGAGTTTCTTCTAATCTATCCTGCTCATAATACAGGCCATTTCTGGAGACCCTAAAAGTGAACACGGAGCATCTGACGCAAATTGAGAACACAGGGAAGGTGAAAGGCCTCATCATCACCGTCAAAGGTGGGACTGCGGGGCTGAGTGTAGCCTACGACTTCTACTCCAGATATTTTGCACCGTGGTTAGGTGTGGCCGAGGACCCTGTGACAGGTACTTTTCCCTCTTGTCCTGGGGAGGGTGAAGCATAGAAAAAGAGGATGAGAAGTAGCCATGTGAAGTGCCTCCTGTGGCCTTTCGCGTGGCGTGGGCCTGGAGCTGCTTTTGATTTCTCCATCTGTCCTCTTTCCCTCCATCTTTTCACTGAAGTCTCATTGAAAAGCACAGGATAGAGGAGGCACCGGAGTCGGGTGCAGCCTTGGTGCTGGGTGGCCCAGGTTGGCCCAGGGACAACAGCTTGAGGCCTGAGTTCCTTTCTCTATAAAACCTCACAGGATTATGTAAACACATGCATGTTAAGAACTTAGTACAGTGCATGGCACATGCTAAGTACCCAATAACTGTAAAATATTTGAATAATAATGAAACTGGCTCCATATGCCAATACCTCCAGCCTTCCACCAGCCTGAAGCACACGGATGACATTAAAGATGGACAGGAATGTCCCGTCTCCTACTTTCATTCTCTTTGAAAACACTGGGCTGAGCACAGGAGGCTGAGGCAGGAGGATAACAAGCTCAACCCTAGTCTGGGCAACTTAGCAAGACTCTTTCTCTTTCACATTTTGTTTATTTATTTTTTGAGGCAGGGTCTTGCTCTGTAGTCCAGGCTGATCCTGACTTCACTGTGTAGCCCCAGACTGAGTTTTCCTGTGTCAGCCACTCAAGTGCTAGGATTACAGGCATGCGCCACCATGCCCAGCTTATGTGGTACTGGGGAATTGAACTCAGGGTCTTGTGCTTGCTAGGCAAACTCCTTAACCACTAAATCCCGAGGCTGTCTCTCAAATAAAATAAAAAGGTCTGAGAATGGAGCTCAGAAGTAGAGTGCTCTGTATGTGAAGTTCTGGGTTCAATCCCTGGTGCCGCATATGCATGCTGTCTCACACACACACTTATACACACACGCGTGCGCCCAGGAGAGAGGAGAGAGAGATGGGCTAATCAGAGGGTGGGAATTTGCAGAGGCTGCTGGGGAGCTGGGGTCCAGGGCAAGAGGAGACTGGATTCCAGGCTCTGGGTCTGGTCAGATGGCGAGGGCCGGGACGGCTCCAGGACCTTGACTTAGTTACTCTCTGAGGAACAAAACACGTGAAACACAAAGCTCAGCAAAGAAGCACTTTTAGAGACTCAGGAAAATGCCCAGCAACATTCAGACAGTCCAACTCAACCTTTCCGCACGGAAGAGAGGTTTTGAGCACATTGGCACATGCGCAGCTGCTTCCAGGAGATTTTAATTGGCATGGAGTGCAATTTTTTTTTTCATGTAATAGTGTTTTTTTGGTAACGTGTGAAGGTCTTCGGACAGTGATGCCCAGCCTTCCAGATTTGCTTAGGATTAACGGGTATCTGAGGAAACAGAACTTTCAGTGCTAAAGCCAGCAGCCTGGGGCAAGCCGAGGAGGTGGGGGACTCACTGTGTGTGGACGTCCCACAACACTAATAAGTTTTCCTGAGGGAAGGGTTTATTTCTTATCCTTTTTTTCCCTAAAAACCTTTCTGTCAGTTAGGACTCCTCTCTCTCTCTCTCTCTCTCTCTCTCTCTCTCTCCCCCTCTCCCCCCCATTCTATCTGTTTCCCTTGTCTTACCACGTGGCTCAGGCTGACCTTCAACTCACTCTGCAGCCTAGACTGACCTCAAACATACAGCAGTCCTCCTGCCTCAACGTTCCAAGTGCTGAGGTTTCATGCATGTGTCATCATGCCTAGAATTGCCCTAGGTAGACCAGAGATTAGATATGAAAGCAAGAAATGAAGCCAGGCATGGTGGTACACTCTTGTAGTCTGAGAACTTGGGCACTCAGGAGGTTGAGGCAGGAGAATCACAAGTTTGAGGCCAGCCTGGCCTCCATAGCCCAGGAATATTGGCTGGGTGAAAAAGTTTGCCTTTTCTTAGAGTTTTTACTTTTCCTTGCATAAGCACCCTAGAAGGAAGGAAGTATTTTCCCTGGAAAGATACAGAAAAATCTGTGGGAAGGCCTTGATTTTTCCAACCAAGGGTGATAGTGAACTGGTAGGTAAGAACTACAGAGTTTGGCTCTATTCAGCCTTCACAGCCAGTAGGACACATTGGATACCTAATTTGGAGTCGCTTGTTTATAAATTCTATGTCTTCCTTTCCAACCTCATTCATAATTTCTTGCTTTTTTTTTTTTTTGAGACAGAGTCACACTCTGTAGTCAAGACTGATCTTGAGCTCACTATGTGGCCCAGGCTAGCCTTGAACTCACAGCAGTCCTCCTGCCTTAGACTTCTGAGTTCTGGGATTACAGGCTTGCAGTGCCACACCCAGTTTATGTGGTGCTGGAGAATCGACTCAGAGCCTTCAGTTCACTAGGCAAGTGCTCTAACTGCTGTGCTGTTCCTCCAGTCCCATAATTCTACACTTTATTGTCTGGTCTGGTCAACATACAGATGAAATGATTCTAGGTCTTGTCAAACCAGATAATTGAATGCAGTTTCTTATAAATTGACTGTAAAAACACCTGTGTTTTGGGGGATTGTCTCATAACTAACTGTTCATTTCTTTTCAGGGTCTGCCCACACCGTTCTCAGTAGCTACTGGTCCCAGCAGCTGGGGAAGAGAGAGATGCGTGGTAGGAGAGCACTTGTCCAATTTCTCATTTGTCTAGCTTGAGTGTGTGAGTGTGTGTGTATGTGTCTGTGTGTCTGTGTGTTTGTGTACTACATGCACAGTACATTTTTATATTTGATTTTGAGACAAGGTCTTGCTAAATCACTAATTTGTCTAGGTTAGGCTCAAATTTATAATCTTCCTGCCTCAGCCTTCCAGAGTGCTAGGAGTATGAGCCTGTGCCACCATACCTGGCTTTTTGCCTAACTTTAGTGTGCCTTCTCAGGGATACTACTCCTTGAAAAGGTAGTAAACTGTTCTATGTTGTCTGTGTAAAATAACACTTTAACATCCTTAAGTACCCACCATTAGATCCCTTTGCCCTCAGACAGCTTCTGCCTCTGCCTGCCCCAACACAGACACTTCCAATCAGGAAAAGACAGGGTCTCACTCTACAGCCCAGACTGATCCTAAATTCACTGTGTAGCCCAGGCTGGCCTTGAGCTCTCAGCAATCCTTCTGCCTCAGCCTCCTGAGTTCTAGGATTACAGGTATGTCCCACCACACCGGGCTTAGATGTTTGTTGAATAAGATAAATTTGCTGTATAACTGACCCAGAAAGGTCCTGTAGAGTGTGGCAGGTGGAGCCTAGAGGGTCAGTAGGGTGAACTGACACACTCTTGGTGCTGGGGCCAGGCTTGAGTCACAAACTGCTTTCATCCCAAGTTCCCCAGGGGAGAATACAGTGCTCAGGGCTGAGGAAAGAGGCTGTGGGCCACTCAGCTGTGGTCATCAGAGCAAGATGGTGACCTCAAGGGATGCAAGTCTGGCTTCCTGAGAGTAGTCAGGATCTGTGATCCTGCTCTGGAGGCAGAGAAGGGGCCAATCTCTTTTCTTGATGAGTTTAACTACTCTTCTAAGCATGGAGTTCTGAAGGCAAAGCCATGCCTCCTGGGTCTGCTGGCCTGTGCGGGGTCTTAGAGGAAACTAAGGCCCTCTGTCCTGGCCAGAGCTGAGACTCGGCCTCCTATGAGGACCAAGACCATTCACTATTTTCCGAGACTGCAGGTCTGTGCCACTGTCATTTCCCACATCTTGGTTCCCCGAGAGGAAGCTGCAGGTGAGATGTAGCCGGGGCGTCCCAGGGAGAAGAGGAGGTGGCCAGAAGAGGGCACAGTATAGGGTGACGTGGGGCTGCGTGTTTTAAGATTGATGTTCTTGTGGCCTCTGGGTATTGTCAGGAGAGCGGTCCAGGGACAGTGCTACGGGCAGATAACGGCATGCCCTGTGGCTCAGGAGGCTCTGGAGTGTGTGGTGAGGGCTCTCCCTGTGTTCTGGGGGTCACATGGAGACGCATTGACTTCGCCACTTCTGTGTGTCCTTCAGCGTTTCAGTGTTCCCGCCGAGGAGGAGAACTGGACATTGTGCTGCGCCCCGATGGCCGAGTGGACCTGAAGGGCAGTGCTGCTGTGGTGGTGGAGGGCACGCTGGAGGCTTAGAGAAACCTGGATGGTAGGGGCCACTGTCTCTGTGGACAAAGTCATTTTGGCATAAAAAAGAAATCTAAGGGATTGCCTTTAACAAACTCTCATAGTAACCTATATAATCCTCAAGGTAAAAATAGAGAAAGGAAGCCGTGTTAATGGAGATTTAATAATGCTTACAGACTAACTAATGGAATTGGATTCCATGCACAAGTGTATTAATTTTTTTTGGTGGTGCCAGGGATAGAACCCAGGGCCTTGCCCACACCTGATAAGTGCTCTGCCTCTGAGCTACATCCCTGGCTCTTCTGTGAATCTGTTTGCAGTGTAAGTAACCAGTGGCAGAGAATAATGTCACTTTTGATTATGACTACCAATCCAGGAATGAGGAGGGAATAAACCATTTAAACTTAGGTGTGAATATCTCTTATAATATTTTGTAGCTATTTCAAAGATTTAGTAACTGTAGAAATACAGAAAACTGTTTCATGATTAAAAAATATAGTAAACAATAAAATGTCAGTGTTATTCTATGCTACAGAGAATAGGAGTTTCTGTGGATGAACTTGAGTACCACAGTCAAAATATTCCATGTATGGAGGCTAAGATTGGAAGTAATTTTAATATATATAAAAGATTATTTTTCTTAGTGTTGCACTAATGTACAATAACTAAAAATTAGGATAAAACCAAAGAAATTATAACAAAAACTATGTATTAGACAATTTTCTGTGATAGTAAAATGTAAAAACTAAAATTAATATCATCTCAATCTTTTTCTTGATATGTGATCTTAGAATGTTAATTCAAGAGGGATTCTTCTTAGCCAGATGTGTTGGCGCAGGCCTGTTGCCAGCACTCTGGGAAGCCGAGATGGGAGGATTGCAAGTTCAAGTCCAGCCTGGGCAACTTATCTCAAAAACTAAATTAATAAAGAGCTAAGGATGTACCTCAGTGAGAAGGTCCTGGATTCAGTGCCCAGTGGCTAGGGTGGGGGGTGGGGGTTGGAGAATTCTTCTCTTACATTAATAAAATAAATTGTATTTCTTTTTTTTAAATCTTCTTTTTTTTTTTTTTTGAAACAGGATCTCACTGTGTAGTCCAGTCTTATTGTGAGCTCACTGTGTAGCCCAGACTGGCCTGGAACTCATAGCAATCCTCCTGCATCAGCTTCCCTAGTGCTAAGATTGTAAGTGTGCACCACCACACCCAACTTATGTAGTGCTAGGGAACTGAACTCTGGTACTTAGCATTTGCTAGGCCAGCACTTTAACCGCTGAGCTATTCCTCCAGCCCAACAAATTATATTTCTCTTTTTTTATTTTGTGGTGCTAAAGATTGAACCCAGGGCCTTCACACTGAGCTACATTCTCAGGTTGTATTTATTTTTGATTTTGAGATAGGGTCTCACTGAGTTGCTAAATTGACAAGCTGGGCTGGGCTCTAGCTTGTGATTCTCCTGCCTCAGCCTCCCAGAGTGCTAGGATTATAAACCTATGCATCCAGGCCTGGCTGTTTAAGGTCATTTCACCCATCCCATTTCTCAGTCATTTCAAAAACTACAGGCAAGTCAATTAGATATTCCTGCTGTGTCCCCAATTTTTTTTTAACCTTAATTGCTATTAAATGTGTCCAATTTAAAAAATTATTTATTAATATTTATCTATCTATCATCTTGTGGTACTGAGGATTGGACACCAGGGCCTTTGCGCTGAGCTGTATCTGCAGGCTCCTCCCCTACTTTTTGAGACGAGGTCTTACTAAATTTCTTTGGCTGGGCTTTAATTTGCTTTTCCTACCCTGCTCTCCTGAGTGCTGGGGTTGCAGGCGTGTATAACTATACCTTGCTTCTCTAGATTCTTTGTTTTTCCATGTGTTCCATATGTTCACTTTTTTTTTTTTTTTTTTTTAAACAGAGTCTTGCTTTGTAGTCCAGGCTGGTCTTGAACTCACTATGTGGCCCAGGCTGGCCTCGAACTCACAGCGATCCTCCTGCTCAGCCTCCCAAGTGCTGAGATTACAGACATGCACCACCTTACCCAATTATGTTCACTTTGTAAGTGATTTTTTTTTTTTTTTTGGTTTGGAAATTGCCCATTTAGATATGGGTATTTGAGTTAAAATAGAACAGCTGGTTGTACTTACTGTGTATGCTTGGACTCTAGAGGTTGTGACGTAAGATTGGGAAATGACACGGATAGGACACGAATTCTTAGCAGGAGTGCAGGTGCTAGGCCAGCAGACCATGTGTATTTTCTGCTGATCTAAGCGGGGAAAATGAGGATGATTTCAACCCTCAGCCCAGCTAAGTTTGTTCCTGGGTCTTCTGCTTTTGCCTCCTTTAACCTACTTGATCTTACTAGGAAGGGTCACAGGAGTTCAGCGAGAGATTTGGGGAAAGTGCATGGATGTAGTCTGTGTACAGTAAACACAATTGCTGTGCCTGGGGAGGCTTTCAGCTGCTCAGACATCTGCAGCCTGCAGCCCACTGGGCTTTCGCCTTTTCTTTTTCTTTTGGTACCAGAGATTGAACCCAGGGCCTTCACAGTGAGTTCCTTTCACAGCCCAGTTTTTTGGTTTTGATTTTGAGACAGGGTCTCACTAAATAGCTACAGTGCCAAAGTTGGACTCAAACTTTTGTTTTTTTGAGAAAGGGTTTTGTTCTGTAGTCCAGGCTGGTCCTGAACTCATCATAGAGCCCAGACTGTCCTTGAACTCATGGCAGTCTTCCTGTCTCAGCCTCCTGAGTCCTGGGATTACAGGTGTGCCACAGTGCCTGGTTAATGTGGTAATAGGGAATTGAATTCAGTGCCTTAGTTTGCTAGGTGAGTGCTCTAACTGCTGAGCTACATTCAAAGCCCTATTTTTGTTTGGTTGCTTGCTTGTTTGTTTGTTTGTTTGTTTTTGGTGATAGTGTTCTGGGGATTGAACCCAGGACTTTTGCGCTGAGCTATAGCCCCAATCCATTAAAATTTTTTTTGTTGTTATTGTTATTTTGAAGCAGGGCCTTGTTAAATTGTTAAACTGCCAGGCTGAGATGGAACTTGAATCCTCCTGCCTTCGCCTTCCCTGCGCTTGGCTAGTTTTGCTAAGCTGGAAGCTGGCAGAGTAGAGCCCTGAGGGGCAGGCTGTAAAGGAGATTAGGGAGTGAGTTTATGGGGTTCCTTATGGACTCATGGTGACTAGGAAGGGTATGCTCATCCTTTTCTTCAAGGACAATAAGTGCTGTTACTGACCTGTGATTAGGGCCTGCCTGAGGCACAGACGCGCTATGGCAGGTATGAGACTGCTGTAGGATAGGACTGAGAAAGACCAGGGCAGAATAGATGGAGGGTGAGTGCACAGTGTGTGGGGGTTTTGTGTCGATGGTGTACAACTAGAAAATAATGGCTGGGGCTGTAGCTCAGTGGTTCAAGTGCTTGCCTAGCAAACCCGAGGCCCTGAGTTTGATTCCTCATTGTCACATAAAGATTAGCTGGGTGTGGTGATATGTGTCCCAGCACCTGGGAGGCTGAGGCAGGAGGATTGCCATGAGTTTGAGGACAGCTGGAGTATGTAGTGAGTTCAGGACCAACCTGGACTACAGAGTGAGAAGCTATCTCAAAAAAAAAAAAAATTATTAGGTTTTATTGAGGAAGAAAAAGAAATGAAAAGCAGTAAATCTTAAACTAATAAGCTAGTTTAATAGACAGCATGTAATTACAAAGACAGATAAGAAAATACTGAAAATTAGTGGTATTTTTAAAAACTGTTCCAAATTAAAAACCTGGGCTTTGGGGTTCAGGCTTGTAATCCCAGCACTCTGAGAGGCTGAGGCAGGAGAATCACAAGTTCAAGTCTAATGTGGGCAATGTAATAACTTGGCAAGACCTTGTCTCAAACTCAAAATGAAAGATGGGGATTAGGTGTGAAGGTCCTGGATTCCATCTCCTGCATCACAAAAATAATAAATAAATAAATAATAAGGCTTATAGAAAGGATTTGGGAGCTGGGGGCTAAGCTCAGAGGTTAGAATGCTTACCTAGAAATGCAAGTCCCTGGATTTAATTCCCCAGTACCGCATAAACTGGGGATAATGGCACACGTTCTCTAATCCTAGTACATGGGAGACTAAGGCAGGAGGATCGCCGTGAGTCCAAGGCCAGCCTGGGCTCCATAGTGCAACCCTGTCTCAAAAAACAAAACAAGAAAACAAAAACAAGAAAATCAAAAGAAAAGAAAGGATTTGGGAACCATAGCAGCATCCGTTGTAGGTGAAAAATGGGGGACAGAGGCTCTACAGGCGTGGTCCTCAGTGTCAACACCTCCTGAGCTTGTTGGAAATGCACATTCTCCTTCAGCAGTTGTAAGTGGGGCCCAGATGTTTTTTGTTTTTTTTGTTTTTTGTTTTTTTTTTTGAGACAGGGTCTCACTCTGTGGTTCAAACCAGTCCTGAACTCACTGTGTAGTAAGTCTGGGCTCTCCTTGAACACACAGCAATCCTCCTGCCCCAGTCTCCTGCGTCCTAGGATTACAGGCATGCGCTACTGTGTCTGCTTTATGTGGTGCTGGGGAATGAAACCAAGGGCCTTGCACTTGTTAGGCAAGTATGTTAACCACTGAGTTACACTCCAAGCCCTGGGTTTAACTTGTTAACAGGCCTTCCAGATTCATTCTGATGTGTGCTTAAATTTGAGAGCCCTTGGGATGTGGGCTCCAGATCTAGCCACCACTCTCCTCACTCCCAGGTGACAACTGCTGTACAGCTCATGGCTTTTAAATGTGCCTTGCCTTCAAATCTCCCTGACTATACCAATATATTTGCTGCTTACTGCACTTTTGGAGGAGGATTTTTTTTTTTTTTTTAGTTTTTATTAGCTTCTAGTTCTGTTCAGCACAGAAAAATTAGCTGTGCTCAGGTGGGAACTGCTCTGTAATGTGTTCATAATAAACAGATTAGTTAATCAGCCATGATTTATTAATGATGAATTAATTATACCTGATTGTGCAGTTCTGTAGCTAAATGGAGCTTTAAAGGTGCTATTTTATTAATCATCGTGGTGCTAACTGCAGACACTTATGGGAGGACCACTAATTAAACATGCAACCATATGCAGAACAAGTTGGGCTGCTGAGACCTACAAGAACAAGAAATATTCATTTTTAGGGGAGCCAAAACAAACTTTCATTTATGAAATACTAGGTTGTTTGCTTGGCAACATAAATTAATCACGGCACACTCATGTGATAATGCTTTCCAGCAGGAACTGATCAAAATGTAAATGGTGCTCTAGTGAGAGGCTATAGTAGGGGAAACATCATTCCATTTTATACTCATGCAAACTGCTACAACACACACCTTTAAAACAGGATCTCGCTTTGTAGTCCAGGCTGATCCTAAACTTATGTAGCCCAGGCTGGCCTGGAACTCACAACACTACCCCTACCTCAGTGTCCTGAGTATTACAGATGTGAACCACAATCCTTGGCTAATTTTTATGTGGTGCTGGGGGATTGAACCCAGGGCCCTGTGCTGCTACGCAAGTGCTCTAATTACTGAGCTATGCCTCTAGCCCTGTAACTGACTTTTGATCTGTGGTAGGGGTGGGTGGGGAACCTTTTTTCTCTCAAAGTCCGTTTGAATATTTATGATCAATGTTGGACTATATAAAATGATCGACTTAAAAATTAGTCTGCTGTATTTAGTAACAACAGTTACATGATTAACTCATCCCTACTGACAGCTGCCTTGGCTGGGCCAGACCAAATGATTTGGCAGGCCTATGCACACACCCTGTGGATGGGACGATGTCCCCCACCCCTGATCTGTGCACTGTAGAGAAGAAGGAGTTAAAAATCACACCCTACTTGAGTGCAGTGCTTCACAACTAAAACCCCAGCTTCTTGGGAGGCTGAGTTAGGAGGATGGGCAAGAACAAGAACAGCCTTGGCAATTTACGAAGACTGTTTCAAAATATTCGGCTGGGGGAATAGCACAGAAGTTAGAACACTTGCCCAGTGTGCGCAAGGCCCTAGCATGCATAAGCTGTGCATAGTGGTGTAGGTCTGCAATCCCAACACTTGGGAGGCTGAGACAGGAGGATTGCTGTGAATTTGAGACCAGTCTGGGCTGTATATTGGGTTCAGGACCAGCCTGGACTACAGAGCATGACCTTGTCTCAAAAAAGTAATAAATAAAATAAAAATAAAAACTGTAGATGTAGCTCAGTGCTCCCTGTGTCCCTCTTTTCATTCCCCAGTAAAGGAATGAAAACTCACACATAAGGCCTTTGTACTAGGAAGAGAGCATCGTGAGAGTGTGAGGCTGTGAACACCTAGAGAACAGGAATACTCCTGCAGTGAGGGGATTTATAATCTAGTGCTGTTGTGGCAGGAAAGAAAATGAGACCCTCCAGTTGAGGAAGCACCAGGTAAATTCAAGGACAGCTGAGTAACAGGAGAAGTGATTTTAAATTAGGTTACGAAAAAGTTAAAGGCAGTTCACAGTTATCTGTAGCCTGGGGATGGTCAGCACCAAAACACCACGGTCCTGACATCTTGACTTGGGAAATCCTCTTTGTGAGCAGTCTCCGGGAGCTGACCTAGGATTCTGGTAGGGGAGGAGCTGTCCTGAATGCCAGCTGCTGAACTAATGCTTGCTTAATGTATTGGATGAACATATGATAAATATATAGGCTGTAGTGACAGGCTTAGAAACTCACATGACATAAAACTTTGGTCAGTGGGACACCACTGACTGGTGAGTTTCCAGTGCAGGGCACAAGTAAGGGAAAGGTAGTTGGGGTGGGGTAAGGCAGTGCCTGACGTGCACGAGCTTGCTCATACCTCCGGTGTCTGAGGTGGCATCTCTCCTTCAGCTGTGCCCCTAAGTCCACAGATCTTCCTTTTCATGGTCTCCAAAGAAAAACTGTTTTCGCGTCTCTCAACTGCTGAGTGTTCCTGACACCGGCTCACGGCAGCCAGGCTTCAGGTGTCCCCAGGCTCTGCCAAGGAGCCTCCTAGGTGGCAGCAAGGGAGCAGAGATGGGACTTCCCGATTTGTCGTGTGCAAATTCCTGGGCCATAAAATCTGCGAGCATAACGAATGACTGTTTCATATCTTTAAATTTTTCTGGATCATATATATATCATATGTATTTTTTAAAATTTATTTTTGTGTGGTACCAGGAAACAGCTATATATCCTGAGTCCTTTTTATTTTATTTTATTTTGTTTTATTTTCTTTTTTGAGACAGGGTCTTACTCTGTAGCCCAGGCTGGTCCTGAACTCACTGTTGAGTCCAGGCCGACCTAGAACTCAAGGCAATCCTTCTGTCTCAGCTTTCCGAGTGCTGGGATTACAGGAGTGTACCACCATGCCTGGCTTATGTGGTGCTGGGGAATTGAACTCGGGTACTTAGTGCTTACCTAATCGCTTACTAGGCAAGCTTTTTAATCACTGAGTCATTCCTTCGGCCCCTTTCTATTTTATTTTGAGGTGGCATCTCATTAATTTCCCAGCCTGGCTTCAAATTTGTCATCCTCCTGCCTCAGCATCCTGACCAGCTAGTATTACAGGTGTGTGTCTCACAGTTGTATTTACACATAAATCTATATTGTCCATTTATCATCTAGATAAAGGTGTGGAATGTTTCCGTCACCACAGATCTTCCCCTGATGTCCGTATACATTTTTTTTTTTCAGAAAACGAAACAACTCTGAGCTAATCATTTGGCATCTTTGTGGCAGTGCTTGTTGAAGTCTGTCTCTTTTCTCTCTCTCTTTCCTTCTTCTTCCTTTCTGGTCCTGGGCCTTCACAGAGAGTTACATCCCCAACCCTGATTTTGAGACATGGTCTCACTAAATTCATGAAGTTGCCAGGCTGTGCTCAAACTTGTGATCCTCCTGCCTCTGCATCCTAGAGTGCTGGGATTACAGGGATGTGCCACCATGGCCTGACCACTTCATGTACTTGTTTATTTTTCAGACACTGAGGGTAGAGCCAGGGCCTTGTACATGCTAAGCAGTGCTCTGCCGCTGAGCTACATCTCAAGCCTGAAACTTGATTTTCACAGTCTGATGTTTATTCAGGTAGTTATTCTTATCCTCACTTTTTAGATGAAGAAAGCAGTGCCTGGAAGGGAAACTGATTGGTTTAAGGGTACTCAGCTAGTAAGGTGGTTAGGTCTAGATTCAAACCAGATTACGTGACTACAAATCTAATCCCTTTCTACAGGTCAAGAAATACCCCCGAAGGTTCTTCTAGTTACTGTTCTATGTATCAGTGAACTTCAATTTTAGAGGTATGCAGCGCTTATCATGCCCCCAGATTTGGAGAGTCAGGAATTGACTCAGGGGCTAGGAGGAAGCTTGTCTGTGTGCCACTTGCTGCCAGGCTGGGGCTCTGAGGTGAGGCTGTGGCTGTCTGAAGTGCATCCTGTGCTGGGAGCATCCAAGCAGCGTGAGCTGAAGTAGTGGGAGCTCCTTGGCCATCTTCTCTAACTCTGTAGTGTTTTCACATGATCTCACTGACTTGGTGGCTTTGGATGGCCAGACTGCTTCCCTGTTGGCTCAGCACCTAAGGCAAAGCCGTGTCACCTTTTATAACCCAGACTCCCATAGTTTCACTTCTGTGACTTTCTTTCTACATGTCGAGATATTTACAAAGGTCTGTCCATTCTCAAGAGCAGGGACACAAAGCCCACCTCCTGAGGGGTGTCAGTTCCCCATCGTAAGAAAAAGACATGGGGTAGAATATCTTAGACTGCAGCCATCTTTGGCTGACCAAGCCAGCCATTCTCTGTGCTTTTGGAGAAATGGGAATATTCCAGGTTAGCAGAAGCAAGACCTCCTTTCATTTAAAAGGAAAAGACTTCATGAAAATTCTTGACCTTCTTTGGGGGGCAGCTCTTGTCACTGTGCCACCATCACCAGGCAGATGGTTGTGCTTGAATGTCAGTGTCAATGGAAAATGTTCTTAGTCTGTTCAGCTTTCAAGCAACCAGGCATGTGGGTCAGCTTCCAAGGACTCAGGGCTCTCAGGCACACCATACCATGTAGAAGACCCACGTCGGATCTGGTCGGCAGTCCTGTACTTGTCAGAGGATGTCACAGCGCTGCTTAGCTTAACTTTTCCAGGGAAGTGCTGTAGTATTCCTGTTTCTTGATGTTACCAAATGCTCCCAGGGACTGAGTGGTCACTGTTGTGGATGCGTGGTCCATGACTTTGTGGAGTAGTCAGATGAGGTTATCACAATACCTTTGGGCCGGGTTATTTTAAGTTACAATAAACAGTTTGTGAGTTTCATCAACCAACTGGAGGCTCTTTCCACCAAAAGTCATGATTTCAGCACAAAAGAAAAGAAGAGCTAAGTTAAAAGCCAACACCTGTTCTTCTAAAATTGCTCCACTGCAGGACCCAGCCCTAGAGAGTTGGCAGATGGTTCTGTGTTTCTAAGCCTGACCTTAGCAGCCCTTCATCAATCTTGAGCTGATTGATGCTAAGGAAAGAGGAGCCTCTGGCTTCCCAGGGTACCCAGGATGCCTTTGACTCAGTTACTACCTGAAGACCAATTAATTAGCCCGCACTGATTCTCTGAAGTTTTCCTAACAAAGCCAGGCAATGCTGGGCACAGCCTGGCTGGGGCAGCGTTATCTGAGCTCATTAGTTACTGTCATTCCAGATAGGGATAAAGATAAAAGATAAAGAAAAACAAGCATTATGGGAGCAGTCTCCAAGCCTGCTCTCCTGTGCTGCATCCCCACTAAAAACTTTCTGGGCCGAGGCTACCCGCCTCTCCCTTCCATCTTCACTCATGGCTGGAGAACTTGTTCCTTGACTAGCTTGCATTTTTATTTTTGAGGATTGTCAAAGGGATTGTATTGCTTTTTTTTGTGACTTGGAATAATTCACGGAGTCCTCAGGTATCTGGAGGGTTTGCCTGGGGACCTCATTCTTCTCCCTGTGAGTGAGGGGCTTCTTTAATCCACTAACTCTGTTTTTTCCCAGCCACACAGTCTTTGCTTTACTAAGCGAAGGACACACTGGCCAAAGCCAAGGCTGAGAATGGGGATGATTGTTGCTGAAAAGTGACTAAGAAGGTCTGGATATGGTGGTCCATCCTTGGGAGGCTGAGTAGGCAGATCCAAAGTCAGCCTGGGCAATGTAGTGAGACTCTGTCAGAACATTTTTAAAAGATGGAAAAACAGCCTGGACTGCAGAGTGAGACCCTATCTCACAATAAATAAATAAAAAGAGAACTGGGGTTGTAGCTAAGTATTTACTGGGTTCAATCTTCAGTATTTCAAACAAACAAACAAATGATTAGAGAGGAATAGAATGCTTTTTTTTGAGACAGGGTCTTGTTCTGTAGTCCAGGCTGGTCCTGAACTCATTAGGGAGCCCAGGCTGGCCTTGAACTCACAGCAGTCCTCCTGCCTCAGCCTCTCAAGTGCTGGGATTACAGCTGTGCACCACCATGCCCAGCTAATCTTTATGTCAGGCTGGGTATTTCAAACCCAAAGCACTGTGCATGCTATGCAAACGCTTTAACCATTGAGTTATGCCCCTAGACCTGGTACTGTTTTTTGTTTGTTTGTTTTGTTTTTGTTTTTTGGAGACAGAGTCTTACTGTGTTGCCCAGGCTGACCTGGAACTCATGGACTCCAGTGATTTTACTGCCCATAAACTAACTTTTTCTTTCTTTACTTTTTTTTTTTTTTTTTTTTTTTTGAGACAAGAGTCTTACTCTGTAGACTATAGAACTCACTACAGGACTCAAGCTGGCTTTGAACTCATGCCAGTCCTGCTTCAGCCTCCTGAGTGTTGGGATTACAGGTATCACACCACGCCCACTTTATGTGGTGCCGAGGAATCAAACTTAGGGCCTTGGACTTGCTATACAAGCACTCTAACTGTTGTGCTATTCCTCCAGCCCCACTAACTTTTTATTTCAAGACAGGATCTCACCAAGTTACTAAGTTGCCCAGGCTGGGCTCAAACTTTTGATTCTCCTGCCTCAGATTTCCAAAGCTCTGGGGTTACAGTCTTGTGCCACTACCCTGGATCAGCTGTGTCTTCTTTTTTAGATGGTAGTAATTGTAGTAATCTCATTATTTCAAACAGTTATTTCTCACTTTCCTCAAATGAAAGCAGTGCTATCTCAAGTTGTCATTAACCTTGGAGACACAGTCCCTCTCACTCCCACACTCTGCCAAACCTTAGTAGGTACAGGCCACACCTCACTTTACAGAATGTCCCAAAGCTGAATCAGGTAAAACTGGTGTCCACAGCATCAACCCCAGGCAGGAAAATGTGAGGTTCTTAAGGCAAAGATGTCGCCACAGTGGGGTGTCCCCACTTCCTCAGTGCCAAGCAGCAGATGAGCCCGAAGGGGTGAAGGACGATGGCTGGGAAGATGCCCGGGAAGGTGGGGTGGTCCTTCAGCACCTCAGCCTTGGCCCCCGCAGCCTCCCACCAAGAGACAGAGTGGGCGGGGCATGGTTGACACCATCCTCCCTGGATGCTCTAGGCCCTGAGTGGGGTGGGGCATGGGTATGCTGTGATAGCCCATGGTGGCCTGGTGCAACGAGATCCTGAGCAGGCTGCCTGCCCCACTGTGAGTCCCTGCAAGGCCCAGGCTGCCAGCTGTCCCATTTTTACATATGAGCATCTTTATGACTCATGTCCACTAAGATGGTAACTAAATACTGACTTTTGCTCTTGTGCATGGTGGTGTAATCCCAGTACTCAGGAGGCTGGGGCAGGAGGACTGCTGTGAGTTCAGGACCAGCCTACACTACAATGAGACCCTGTCTGAAAAGAATTTGACTATGCTACTAATAACTTTCTGTCCATAACTATTTTTATAGTAATTATATTAGTTTTTGTTTTTTATTATAAATTTTTTCCCAACATGCCCTTTCAGCTATGTGCCCATGTGTTCTTCATGTTTCAACAGTTACCAACTCATGACCGATTTTGTTTCCCCATCTGATCCCAGAGTCAGATGTTCCAAGCTCGTTGCGTGGATACACCCCGCCCTGATTTCTCAGTTGAACACACCGGAAGGAGGTGCCCAGGGCGCGTTGCACCCCTGCCTGGCTGTCCTCCTCTCTGCTCTCAAGGCCCCAAGCTTGAGGACACCTCCAGTGTCATGTTCTATTTTTCTTGATGGGGAAACTCAAGGCGTCCTGGTGGCAGGCAGGACAAAAGGACAGCTGTGCCAGGCTGCCCACAAATTAGGGCATCTCTGGGGACGATCTTCTTGTTCCCATTTAATTTTTAGGAGAGCTTTAATTATGCCACCAACAGTCCACACTTGAACAATCACAAGCTCTACATTGTGGGGGGGAAAAGAGTGACTGACTTGATTTGCATAACCATTTACTCTAATTAGAATGTCAAAAGTTGGTGGCAAAGGCGCCTAGTTGTGTTCTGACTTAGGATCATTTTAATTTAGTGCAAATTCCCATTATTCCAGCCATCTTCCGCTTGGCACCTCAGTCCTCTTCCCACCTAAATGATATGTAGCTGAAAGAACTAGTAGCTCGCGGAGCTCCCGGAAACCATCTAAGAAAGTCTTTGTATTTCTCTAAACCATGTTTTAGACTTCATCAAAACCCAGAGTTGCATGGATATTTACATTTAGCATTGATAATCTTAGACAGTCGCATAGCTTTAAATCCAGAAGCATGTTTTTTATATGTGTGGGGGCATGCATGTGTGTGTTTGTGTGTGTGTGTGTGTTTGTGTGTATAAGGGGGTAGAATCATTGTCAGGTTGTCTCCTATAGACATAGGAAAAAATCTTTTCAATCGTCACTTTTTTTCAAATGTTTGAACATCAGGACTGATGTGGGATAATAATAACTGTTAAAAATACACTCGTTAGCTGGCGGTGTCATTTGTCATTGTGTGGAGAGCTTCTGTGACTTCATGGTTTGAAAGCAAGGCTGTCCAGGTCTCAGGCATAGAACCACCCTGACCCATTAGAGCCCGGTTAGGCACGCATCACTGATTTCTGGGTCTGGCTGGGAGCTACTTACGGTCCTCGTTAAATCAGGCATCTTCTATTTTTCCGCCCTCATTCCCTCTTAGCTGCAGGAGGCCACCTGTTTAATTAGTTCAGGGTGGGAGCGTCTGTAATCTCCTGGGGGTGGCTTCAGACGGGGCAGGATAAGAGGGTGAATCCAATGCGGGGTGTGGCTGGCCTCTTCCCGTGACATATGGGGAACCCTTCACGCCTTCAGCCCAAGTTCCAGCAGCCTTAGAGGAGAGGCCTCCCCCGCTGAGAATATGCCCTGCAAAGCCTACGACAGGCAGCGTCACTGGTCGAGGTCAAGGCAGTTCTTAGACCAAACAGCATCTGGCGAGCTCTGCCAATTGGAAATCAATGGCCCTCCCTGGGCGGGTTTAATTTTATGGTTATTTGCACAAACTTACAGCCCCTAATGGGCAGGGCAGAGCTCCGAGCACCTTCCCAGGATTGTTCCAGTGGAGTCTGGACATCTTGGAAGCCCACGGGTAAGTTGAACGAAAGTCTGTTTATCATGCTGAGCAAGAGTAACGGTGGAGTGGGCCACTATCCACAGTGTGGAGACAGGCCCTTCGCTGTAATGTGTGTCAGTCCCCGGAAGCTGACCACACTGGCACACATGTAGGCCCCTCTGCCCACAGCAATGTACTGAGTCAGTTTGTTCAATGTACAGATTCTTTATTTTTCTTGGAAGTCGGATTTTCTTGGAATGTCATAAGATGTTGTAATGATTAGGAGATCATGTTCTACAGGTTCCACCATTCTCCAGCAAAAGGAACTAGGTGGATGTTTCTTATTCTCTTCTGGGCCTCACTTTTCTATCAGTAAAATGGGGCTAATAATCCTTCACTGAGGTGCTGAGAGGAGGAATAAAATAAGTGGCTAATATAGCACCCGGTACGTTAATACACTTTTAAGAAATCTTGGGTATTAAAAGTGACAGTAAAGATAATAATTTCAGCCAAAAGTAGAAAGCACAGAACAGGCATGTTAAATTAAGCAGGAGCAGAGACTTGGATGAGCAGTGCTTTGTTCATTTTTATTTTTTGGTACTGGTGATTGAAGCCAAGACCTTTGCACCAAGCTGCATCCCAGCCCTTTAGCAAATAATGAACCTTTATTCTCAGTTGCTGGAGTTTGATACTCCTGCAGCATGAATTAGCAGTTGCAACTCCTTCTGGCCTGGAGGTATCTTGTGCTCTACATTCACCTAAATGTCCACACATGGCAGATGATGGGACTGGGGTCAGGATGGAGTCCAGGCAGGGCCTGTCCCTGCTGTCAGAACTCTTCCAGACAAGAAGCAGTGCAGCATAGAGCAGGAGCTCTGAGGACAGACAGTTGAATGCAAATATGGCTGCTGTGTTGCTTGGTCAACCAGGGCGTTGGGTTTCTTGGCCTCAAAATGAGGTTATGATATTCGCTACCCAAAGGGGGTTTTAATGATAGCAGTTAACAACAGCAAACACTTGGTACATGTGTTCTGTACATGTTTCCTCATGGTGGTGATACTGGTTTGTTTAGCTTAAATTCAATCTGAGTAACTTCAGTCGCCCAAGTATATGTGTATTTACTGAGTACTCCAGTAAGACACAGATACATGATATTTGTCTCTTCCTTCGAAAAATCACATTTGGAGAAACAGGAAGTATGTTCCTAGGAAGATACCAACAATACTAATATTAAATATTCAGCTTGTTCAGTACTACCTTTAGTATCAAAAACAGTACTTGGCACATGTTAAGTACAGTAAGCAATTGTTAAACAAAATCAGCTTGTCTGTCAGGGTATCTTTTTGGTAGATTTTTTTTTGTGTTTTTTTTGGAGGCAGTGTCTCGCTCTGTGGTCCAGGCTGGTCCTGAATTCACTTCAGAGCCCAGGCTGACCTTGGACTCAGGACAATCCTCCTGTCTCAGCCTCCCGAGTGCTGGGATTACAGACGTGTGCCACCACGCCCAGCTTATGTGGTGCTGGGGAATCAAACTCAGGTACTTAGTGCTTGGCTTAGTGCTTGCTCAAGCGCTTTAACCGCTGAGCCATTCCTCCAGCCCCCTTTTTTTTGGTAGATTGAGCCCAGGGCCTTCACGTTGAGTTATATTCCTCCCCATTTGTCATTATTTTTAAAAATTTTGAGTCAAGGTTTTGTTAAGTCACTAAATTGCCCAGGCTGAGCTCTAATTTGTGATCTGCCTGCTTCAGCCTCCTAGAATTCTGGGATTACAGGCCTGTGCCACTTGGCTGTAGTTGGCTCCCAGTTTTGGATCCCATGTAAAGATAGCCCAGGAGGCATAGCACAGAGGTTAAAGTGCTTGCTAGCATGTGTAAGGCCTGGGGTTCAATTCCACAGCACTACTTAAAGATTAGGTGGGTGTGGTGGTACACAGCTGTAATCCTAGCATTTAGGAGGTTAAGGCAGGAGGATTATAGTGAGTTCAAAGCCAGCCTTGACTACATAGTGAGCTGACAACCAGCTTGGACTATAGAGCAAGACCCTTTCTAAAAAATTAAATAACATAAAATAAAACATAGCCAGCTAACCTTATCTTTTACTCCCTCCTTGGTGTAGAGCAAAAGAAACTGGAGTATAGCCAGAAAATAATAGTAAAAAACAAGCCCAGTGGAGAGGTCTATGATCCTAGCACTCGGGAAGGCTGAGGCAGGAGGATTCTAAGTTTAAGCCTAGCTTGGGCAACTTAATGACTTAGTGAGAACCTGTCTTACAATCAAAAATAACAATGGACTGGGGATGTAACTCAGTGCAAAGGCCCTGGGCCAGAACCTCAACAAAACATAACAAAACAACACACACACACACACACACACACACACACACACACACACACACACACACACACACACACACACGGTATGGAGGGTTAGGTATAACTTCAGGATCAAAAGATCAAACTGGACATTTGGAATAATTGCATAAGGAACAAAAAAGTGACACTAACTAAAATACACAGAAGACTCCCTTTCCTGTCCTCACCCATCTGTGAGTCAGGGAGGGAGCCAACATCAGGACTTGGGGGTGAGGGAGGCTTCTGGGCTCTTGCTCCGACCTGACTCGGGCACATCTGCAGCCTGGGCTGTAAGGAGAGCCACCCTTTGGGGAAGTAGCCACCTGCTCACTGAGAAACAGCGGATGCCACATTTTCAGAACAGAAACAAAAGCAGCGGGTCTGTGGCCATTGCTTCTGGAGGATGCCATTCCCCAAAAGGTGTCACTAGCGAAAGGAAAAAATAGCTGTGTTGCTAGGGAACAAGAAATGCTCTTCCCTTTATCTAGGTCCCTCTACTCTCCTTTTCCTTCTCCTTTCCTTTCTTCTTTTCTTTCAACAGTATTTTTCTTCTTTTTTTTGTGATGGGGTCTTGTTCTGTAATCAAGGCTGGTCCTGAACTCATTACGTAGTCAGTCCACATGGCAGTCCTCCTGCTTCAGCCTCCTGAATCTTTGGATTACAGGTGTGCACCACCATGCCAGTCTCATGTAGTGCTGGGGAGTTGAATTCAGGGTCTTGTGCTTACTAGGCAAGTCCTCCAAATGCTGTTTTTGTTTACTTGGTTTTTTTTCTGGACAGGATCTTGCGCCATATTCCAGGCTGGTCCAGAACTCCCTATGTAGCCCAGGCTGCCCTCAAACATAAGATAATTCTTCTGCCTCAGTCTCTTGAATTGTGGGATTATAAGCATGCCCTATCACACCCGTTTATATGGTTCTGAGGATTCAAACTCTGGGCTTTGCACTTTGCAGGCAAGTGCTCTATCGGCTGTGCTAGTCCTCCAGCCTCTCAGCAGTATTTCTTGAGCCTCTGTTATATGCATCAGTTCTAGGTGCAGAGGGCATAGGTAGGAATAGTACAGAGAAGGCCACTGAATTTCTGGAGTTTCAGAATTGCTTTTGAACCTGAAAGAGTAGCTAGTGAAGAAGCCCTAGCCTGGAGAGGACTTGAGCGGTAGCAGCAGGGTGCCACTCTCTTGGGGTGGCAGTGGCAAGAGGAGGTGTCGTAAAGGTCTAAGAGGTGACGTCTTAGTAAGCCAGCACCTAAGTCCTACTTCCTCCAGAACACAAGAGCTTCTGGCGCCTCAGAGAAATGCAAATCAAGACAACACAGATACTGACTGGTATCAGGAAATCAAGAAACAACAAATGCTGGTGAGGTTGTGGGAAAAAGAAACCTTCAGCATTGCTGGTGGTACTGTAAACTGGTACAGCCATTGTGGAAAGCAATATGGAGATACCTCAAAACTTTGAAAATAGATAACCCCATTTGGCCCAGCTGTGCCTCTTCCAGGTATCTCCCCAAATGAGTTAAAATCATCATACAAGACTGATACATGCGTACCCACGTTTATAGCAGTGCAGTGCATACCAGCTACCTCTTAGAAGCAGCTGTTCAACAGATGAATGGATAAAGAAGATGTTGTATATTTGCCCAATGGAGTCCTACTCTGATGAAGAAAAATAAATTTGAATCATTTGTAGTAAAATGGATGCACCTTGAGAAGATGATGCTTAGTGAAGTGAACCAGACACTGAAGGTTAGATAGTGCGTGGCTTCTCTAATGTGAGAAAAACAAACCATCAAAAAAGTAAAAGAGGGATGGAAGAAACTCAGGAGATAGATTTTGTGAAGAGGGAAAGGGGATGTGGGTGTAGGGGTGAGAGGATGGGAAAGGAGAAATAAAAATGATCAAGATGCAATATGTAGATGCACCAATTTCTCAAACCTTTGTTGTTCTGTTTCACAAATACATGGTAATGAAACAAACAAACAAAAAAAGCTGACTGAGCTCCTAATTTCTGGGATTCCCTCATGTCTAGGACAGTGGACCCAACTTTTTGAATCATGTGCTTCTATCAGAAGAAAAAAAATTAACACATAATCACATATAATTATATCCATTTATACTTTGTGCTTTATGAAACATAACTTAAGACAGAAATTACAAAGATGAGGGAAAACAAATTCTAGTGAAATTAAATCTTTTCCCATCCCCTAATGGACAGTCTCTTACATGTCTTGGGGAGCAAACCTGGTTTATTGCTCTGACTAGTTTGACTTGTTTATTTCTTATGTATTTATTTAGTGATATGGGGGATGGATCCCAGGGCCTTCACACTGAGCTACATTATCAACCCATTTTTGGTTTTGATTCTGAGACAGGATCTCACTGAGTTGCTACGTGATCCAGGCTGGGCTTGAAATTACCATCCTCTGCCTCAGCCTTCCAGAGTGCTGAGATGACAGGCCTTCTCCACTAGGGCCAGCTTTCAGACCTAGAATTCTGATACCCTAAAGCCTGTCTTATCACGGATCTTGCCTGGCACAGGACTGAACAGATGGAACAGTAATTAATGTCCATGAGATAAAGTCTATAATCCTGGTGGATACACAGACAATGACCCGCTGATGTAGAGGGTTTCTAACAGGAGGTAAGGTCCTGGGGCCTTTTTATGGCTGTGGACAATCAGAGTCCATTCTGGAAAGCAAAGACACCAAGACTATAAAGGAAAAAAATTTTATTATAAGGACAAGGTCTTGCACAATTGGAGAAGGAGTAAGAGATATGAAGGTTCACAGATGGGGTGTGGAGGGATCAGAGAACAGCCCTGAGCAGTGCTGGTCTAGGTGCATCAAGTAGTGTTTGCAGGGAAGTCTGGACACCAGACATGCACAGCTGTTTGAGACAGGGCTGTGGGAGTGGCCAGGAAGTCAGGTTGCTGAGGCCTCCACCTCTGTGAGTTCACATGGAGTATCTAGCAGTGTGCCTGGGGCCACTCTTGGTCGATAGGGCCAGCAGGTGGGTAAGCATGCTGGACATAGAGTAAGGACAAGCCAATATACTGGCACCTCTATAACTATGTCACAAGGCCTCTGGCCAGTCATCTTCAACACGGGATGGCTCTCCTCCTGCCTTCCAGAGCTCGTTCAACTTCACTTTTGTCCAACCAAAATCTGGAAACACAGGGAAGAAAAATGAGAAACATAACTTCTGAGAAATGTAGTTAAGTTTACCATAGGACAGCCCAGCACACCTGAAAGACTGGTTCCCCTTGGTCAACACCATAATTATTGACTTCTTTTTTGAACCTCCATTTCAGAGATCTATCTCTGTAGTCTAGGCTTGTCCTGAACTCACACTGTAGCCCAGCTGGTCTTGAACTCACTGCAGTCCTCTTCTCAGTCCCCAGGTGCTGGGATTACAATTGTGTGCCGCCACATCTGGCTGAAGGGCAGTTTTGCAATCCTTGATTGTTGAGATTAGAGGTGTGTACCATCATGCCCAGTTTATGTGGTGCTGGGGAATCAAACCCAAGGCCTTATGCTTGTTTGGCAAACTCTTTAGCCACTAGGCATTCCTCCAGCGCTGTATTTCTTTTATAGGTGTAAGCCCCTTGTCCTTGTCCCCTTCTCTAGAATCTCAGTATGTCCACTTGCCAGTTTGAATTTTTGGGCAACCACCAGTTAACAGTGTCAAAAGATAAAACTGCAATAGTTTATTTGAAAGATCTTAACTGGCATTTATTCACGATGCCAGAATCAGGCAGCTTTCTGAGCTGTGACAGATTCAAAGGACTGTGGCCAGCACCAAGATGGCACATTAGAGCGTTCGCCTTACCTGCATCAGTTGTCTGCCAGGGATAGATCACAGTGCTGCTGCAGTAACCGAGTGACACGCAGCCATTAGATACATGAGTATATTCCTGAGTTAACTAGTTTCGTTTAGCACGAATGATTCCATATTGGTTTGGTCCATCCGGCCCAGCTCAAGAATCTTGTCCAAATCAATGATCTCATAAGAACTTCATTTAAGAGCAACAACTGCAATCCAATATGGAAATGCTCTGAAAATGAGTCTGACATTCGTGCTCCTCTGGCTCAAGTAGTTATGGATTTTGTTTTGACAAGACAGACCATTCTGGGTTCAAAATGTGGAGCTTGCTTGTGTTCTCTACAGGGGATATGGACCCTTAATGGGGATTGTTCACTGAGATATTCTGACCAGCTTCTTTTGTTTATCTAACTTATTATTCTATCTAACTTCTGGGTTATTCAGTGAGTACTTATTTTCTAGGCTCTGTCCTACACATCAGGGTTGTAAAATAATTGATATTTCAGTGCTGCAGTTCTGAGTATGTTCCTGAAACTTTTTTTAGTGACTTGCCTAACTTTAGGAAGTCACTGTGGATCTCTGTTGCCTTGTAAGAGGAAGAGCTTAAGTTTCTGTATAATTTTAAAGTCTCTAAAATTACAAGATGCAGGGGGTTTGACTTCATATTCCAGTCATTAAACTAGTCTCTGCTTTCAGAGTTCCACTTTTGTATCTCAATTTCCTCCTCTAGAAAGTGCCTGAAAGGTATTAGAATGCGCTAATTGTCTAAGGAATGTTAATAGATGTTTCTAGGGGGAAAAAAGATTTCTGTGTTCAAGCAAGTAGAGAAAATGCTAGACTTGGGTTTATTTTATGATGGGTTTCTGTTTGCAGCCGTGGGAATTGAACCTAGGGCCTTCCCACGGACCTATCCTCCCAGCATCTCTCTTTATTTTTCATTTTGAGATAGTGTCTTGGTAAGTCACTATGTTGCCCAGGCTGGGCTAAAACTGATGACCTTCCTGCAACAGCCTCTCAGAGGGCTGAGATTACAAGCTTGCACCACCACACCTGGTAGTACATTTCTCTACTCTGGGATTTCTCAGGAACTTTCCTGTGTCAATATTGCTTCATGACCTTCCAAGTGGGAACTAACACATATATTTACAAAAATTATTTGAGAGTGAAACACTTTTCTTAGAAGTATCTTTGTAGCACTAACAGTTGGAAACATCTAAGGTCCTTGATTTCAGCACAGTTTTCTATCCTTGGGTTAATTTCATGCCATAAATATCTTCCAGTTTACATCCTACTGTAGCGTATTGTGTGCACGCTGCTGTTTCCCTTTTCAAGTTTTGCTTTTGATGTTCTGATGCGTGGGCTATAATCTCACCATGCATGGCCCACAAGACATGTGTCTCATTGACACTTTGGATAACAGTGATCAGAATGATCATGTGGACTGTTTTGCAGGGAGACGTTCCATGGAGCAGCACAGAGGAAACTCTTTAGGGGAAAAAGAGATTTTAAGAACACGTGAAACAACAATATGAATACAGCAGATTTTCCTGAAAATTTAAAAGAAGTATATTTGATGTTTGATGACTATGTAAGTCTTTCTCATCAGAGGACTTCTGTTCCCTACTAAGACTGTTAGGACTCAGAATCAGAGCTGAGTAGCTCTGTGCAAAAGTCCGTGTTCAACATCTGTCATGCTGACGATCATTAATGTTCAATCGCATCCTATTGTCCTCGTGTTATTCAACTTCATTTCATTGTCATTGCTTCAGCTGGGGATTCATCAACTATTTATGGGAAGACAGCACTTGGAGTCAGGGCAGTTACAATGGGCTTACAGTCTGAGGTAGCGGTTGGGGGAGACAACTCACAGTTAAAAAGACTCGTGATTTGTGAGAGCTTGTTGATAATAAATACCATAAAAATATCTGCAAATAATGTTGGCATATCCGTATTTCAAGGAAGGGAGAGCTTCCTTGATTTTCCTAAAGTATCCAGAAGTGATTTGGGATCGAACTCATTTGAGGCTGGTTTCTTTACTTCCTAAGAATAAGAAACAAGTTGAAATCAAGGAAATAAAACAGTGGTTACTCTGCACAAGTCATCAGACCGTTATCAATAGTGGAAATCGTACTTTGTGTTTGCTCCTCGGGACAGATGACACAACTGAGACATTTAAGTTGCATGAAATGTTTTCAGCCTCATGAGATGGGCAACAGCCAGCTTCCATTAGAAATGATTTTTAGAAACCTAACAAGTTACTTAGATGTTTCCTTTTTGTACATTAAGCATCATGATGGGTTTTATTACATTAAAATATCAAATAACTAAATGATCAGTTATCACCTCATTGTGTGTCCCACAAACGTTTACGAACAGGATAGATACTGAATTAATTTACTTAGGCATCTGAGCCCATGTGATCCAATTACATGGACTAATATAAAGTTTTAAATATACATTAATATCTTGTAAATTTTTATTTAATAAATTTATTATCATTTCACAGAAAGCCAAATTACATGCACAGTAAAATTCCAGGTCTGGGTCTGCAATAATATTAGGACTCTAATTTATCCCAATTAACAGATAAAACAGTGTATTAGGGCTCCGTTATATAAAACTGTCAGTGTATTAGGGCACCATTATACAAAACTTAACGTTCCTCAACCGAGTTAAATTCTTACAATGCTTTCGATGTATCTCCTAGTGCCAAAATCAACATCTTCAAATGATTTCTAATAATTCAAACACTTTAGTGTTTGACACGTAGGCTGCCCACCGATATGGGAAAAGATGCACCAAGCTCTCCCCCCCACCCCCGCTCTGTTATTCTTTTGGGGACAGACAGGCCACTCCAGATGGTGTGTTAGTGCTGGACATAGCTTTGGAGAAGGCGGCAATGTCAGGATTTTGCTGTGCGTCGCCCCCTCCCCCCTGCCGTTCCCAGGGTGGGAAGGTGCTGAGATGGGAGCCGAGGGACGCCCGCCCACCTGCCACCACCTGTTCCCTCCTTTAGCCCTCGGCTATAAATTCTCCGCCCTTAAAGATCCATTCTGAGCTCTGGACAGCTACTGCCCGAGGCAAAAGTGCTCCTTCCCCGCGAGCTTCGGGAGAGAGTTCATCTTCCTGGAAAGCAGCCTCGGGCTGTCCCGGAGGGCAGGAGGGGCCTTCGCCGCACCGGCCCGGCACACTTCGCCCTGGAGGTTTCCTTCTCTTTTTCAACTTCTCGATGGGAAAATGACCGTTTCTTGAGCGTCTCAGTTTTCCCCGCCTTCGAGCCGGTGAGGAGACACCTTCAGCCCAGTTAGTTATCCAGCGGGACAGACGGCCGAGCCCCGCCGGCCCCAGGGTGACTCCTCCGCCGCACGTGAGTCGCTCCGTTCGTGACTGACTCCTGTCCAGGCACCGCGTCTCGGGTCCGCTAGTCGGTGCAGCACACGCGCCTGCCACCTCCAGGCCGGGGATGAAGTCCGGCAAGCCCGGCGCGGCCCCGGGAGCGCGCGGCGCGGCCCCGTGCGGGAGCGGCCCCGAGTGCGCGGGCGCGTGCGCAGGCGCCGGGCGGCTGGAGAGCGCAGCGCGCAGGCGCCTGGCGGCCAACGCGCGCGAGCGGCGTCGCATGCAGGGGCTGAACACGGCCTTCGACCGGCTGCGCCGCGTGGTGCCGCAGTGGGGCCAGGATAAAAAGCTGTCCAAGTACGAAACCCTGCAGATGGCGCTGAGCTACATCATGGCCCTGACCCGCATCCTGGCGGAGGCCGAGCGGCTCGGCGCGGAGCGGGACTGGGTCAGCTTGCACTGCGAGCCCTTCGGCCGCGACCCCTGCCTCCCGTTCGCGGGCGCCAAGCTGCCGGCCCAGGGCGAGCCCTACGGCCCGCGGCTGTTCGGCTTCCCGCCCGAGCCCTTCCCCATGGCCACCTAGGCCCCCGGCGGCCTCCGTGGCTCCCCGCTAAATCCGCCGACTCTCGCCTCGCTGCCGCCCGCGTCCTCAGACTTGGGGACGCAACGTCGTGCCCTTCCTTCGCCCTTCGATTCTGTGTTTTGTAGGTTTCATTGTCGACTGTCATGAATGATTTTGATGGCAATGCGACGAGCGACCGGCCCCTTTTCAGAACTGCTTTGAGGAAAAAACGAGCTTAAAAAAATAGAATTAGGTTCTACTGCAGTCTCAGTCCTCAGAGAAGTAATGACCGTAAACTTTGTAAGTTTATCCTGTTCCGGAGACATTTCATGACGCCAAGTGTGTGCTCGAACGGCTACCTTCCTGTGGTGCAGATGCGTTTGTACTTAGTGATTTTGTGTGCATGGACCAGCTAGGGTGAAGCTTTGTTTTTGGTAGATTACATGAGTGTGGGTGCTCTGTATTTTTAAAACCGTGTATGCGTTATTAAATATCGATTTTCTAAAGTATAACTAACGTGGGTTTGATTCTCATGCCAAGAACCCTGCCCGTTTCTTTGTGGCGCTTCACTGATGATGTTGAGTGCTTCTGAGTAACGGTGTGGAATGTTCAAACCCACTGAGCGATCGGCGAATCGTTGTTTCGTTGTCGTCAAATTAGACAAATTACTGCGAATACAAATAATTAATTGGAAAGGTTTTTTTTTTTGGCCAAAAGTGCATAGTATGTTTGGTGTTTAAGATGTTAAATAGAAATAATGTTTATCTTTAAGTAGTTCCTCAATGTTTTATTTTTCTTACTAAGTCAATTACTAAATTCCTTACAGGTACCCAAACGCATGTATGTATACATATATATATACACACACATATTTATGTATTCATACATTATACAATGATTATATACATAATATATACATAGACTCATATGCACAAATGTGTTCACACACAGTTATATCTTTATTTCTACAGTGAACACTGGGAGAAATAAAATACGTTGCCTGGGAAAGTTATTTCCTTTTAATCAGTACTGAGTGAGTAATACGGACTTTGCTACCAACATGGGAGAAAATAATAAAAGTAGTGTTTTGAGTTACTTTTATAAATTTATTCAATCATTACACAAATAGCCCAGTGTTTAATATAAAGAGTGACTTGGTGACAGAGGCACTGCATGCGTTTAGGAAAGATTCTTGCTCATAAACACAGGACTCAGGTTATTTATGCATTTGGAATTTGTCACAACTCAACACAATGACGGTGAACCCATTTTTTTTTTTTTTTTTTGAGACAGAGTCTTGCTATGTAGCCCAGGCTGGTCCTGAACTCAGTGCAATCCTCCTGTCTCAGCCTCCTCAGTGCTGGGATTACAGGCGTGCACCACCACACCAGGCTTATGTGGTGCTGGGGAGTCAAACTCAGGTACTTAACACTTGACTTAGCACTTGCTAGGCAAACATTTTAACTGCTGAGCCATTCCTCCAGCCCCCTAGATCCTTTTATTATGGGCTCCAAAGCCTAATTTCAGAGACACCTCCTCTTTGTGATGTATGGTCAGAGGATGTCTGTCCATCGTGGTTATTATTTTCTTAGTTTTTCCTAATTATCAAAATTCATTTGGTTTATAAAGCAGGACAGTGTCTTAAATTTTCAAAATCCGGACACTCACGGGAAGACTGGTATCTGTGAATAAGAAGCCGAAGAGGGCCGAGAACTTCACTTCTCAAAAGGTGGACTCTAGGAACTCTGAGAAGATCCTGTATAGCCCAGCAGAAGAACTGTACAGCTCCAAAAGTGATGACCGGGGACATCTTTCAGGTCACGTTCTGCTCGGCAGTGTACCCTGGAGTCACTGTCAGGATTTGAGGTAGTTGCCTTTGTACTGTTTGGGCACAGTGCTCTTCTTTATTAGATCCAGTAGAAAACTTAATTAAAAACCCATGTGAATTTGTAGAGGTTAAGAATGTATCAAATTAGTCGTAAAAAGAAAATGTGCACCTCAGAGCAATTCTCAAAAACATAAAGATCTTTGGACCTTTTTGCAGGCAGGGTTTCCCATCCCACTCGGGAACTGTAAACATCATATGAGAGGGAAGCTTGCATCTCGTGTGTCACTGGCTTCCGGGACAGGACCATGCATGGAAAAACCACTCAATAAATACTTCGCTTGGATATTAAGTGAATAGCACTTTGCTTATTAAATCAAACAGTGTAATTTCCATTCTTCCCTGCCATCACCTTTTCCCTCAAAATAAAAACTGTGTCTTTTAAATACTGATTTTAGCTGCCTGCTTTCGTGATTTGGAGATTTGTAAAATAATTGACTCTTACCAAATTCCTAAACTTTTCATACCACTCAGTGTATTTCCCCCCCTCACCTCACCCCAAAACATTGAGGGAAAAGTAAATGATTAAATTCAGTGGGTTTTATTTATTTATTTATTTTCCCTCCTGTTGGCAGATGACTCCCTGGCTCTGTGTAGCAACTGCAGATTCCTTGGGGCCTCAGGGTTTGAGCAACTCACCGTTACCGAACTCATCATGCTTCAGTCTCCAAATGTGAAGACAGCCCAGGTTGCCTGTGGGTACTGAGATATTTCTTATTGCAATATAACTATATTCATATCCTTATTTCCATTCTGCTCTGGCCAAGCTGCCCCCCATGTTAGATACCCCATTTTTAGTGTGTCTGTTCTCAGTGAGGACATATTGAAGGCCGAATTTTTATCTTAGAGTGCTAAAGAATATGGGGCTGGAGGAATGACTCTGTGGTTAAATAGCAAGCACTATATCAAGTGCAAAGTACCCGAGTTCGATTCCTCGCATAAGCCAGGTGTGGTGGTGCACCCTTGTGGGAGGCTGAGGCAGGAAGATTGCTGTTAGTCCAAGACTAGCCTGGCCTCCGCAGTGAGTTCAGAACCAGGCTGGGCTACAGAGTGAGATCTTGTGTCAAAAAAAAAAAAAAAAAAAAAAAGAAAAAAGAAAAAGAAAAAAAAAGAAAAAGAAAGCTAAAGACTGATTTTTCAGAAGTCTTTTAGACTTGCTGGATATTTTAGGAAGACTAAAATCTAGTTTTCTTGCCACAGCTCTACAGATATTTTAACCAGGTTATTGGTCATGTGATAATTTATACATTTTGAATAAAAAATTTTAAAATTGTGTTTGTGCCAAATACATTTGTATACAAAAGCAGCTCAATTATTGTCAAAAATTAATCTGAAAATGAGAGTTATTTTCTGCATTGTAAAGAAAATTTACATTTATTTCATTCTTAAAACATTCATGGCCAGCCAGGCCCTGTCACACAGACCTGTGATCTTATCACTCTGGGGGGATGAAGCAGTAGGATCCAAGTTTGAGCCTGGTCTGGGCAACTTGATTCAGTCTCAAAATCAAAACTTAAAATGAAAGCAGCTGGAGGAATAGCCCAGTGATTAGAGCACTTGCCTAGCAAGTGCAGGGCCCGGGGTTAGATTCCCCAGCAGAATGCGGGCTGGGCATGGTGGTACATGCCTGTAATCTCAGCACTTGGGAGGCTGAGGCAGGAGGACTGCTGTGAGTTTGAGGCCAACCTGGGTTTCACAGTGAGTTCAAGACCAGCTTGCACTACCGAGTGAAGTCTGTCTCAAAAAACAAAAACAGCCCAAAATGGGCTGGAGCTACAGCTCATTATGAAGGCCCTGGGCTTGATCCCCAGTACCAAACAAAATAAAAAGCAAAAGAAAAGAAAAACACCAAAGACAAAAACTAAAGCAGAAACAATGAAAAATAAAAATAAAAAGGCCAAATGCATGGTCAAATAATTTTTAAATATTTTAGTTTTTCCTATGAGGGAAACATTTTCTACTCACTCATACACCAAAATCCAGCAAGTTAGCATTTCTGTGCCTCCAGGACACAGCTTTATTTTTACGCTTACCCTCAGCATCTGTGGCACAATTCTCAGAGGACTGAAAAGTGTATTCTTGGTTTGTTTATTCTTTTGCATTTTCAAGGCTACTGTTCCTCAGAATTTGAAGCGGCTATTATTTACATATTAGCAAAATGTAGCTTGTTTAGGCTTCTAAAATACCAAGTGTGCTAACCAGTATAATTAGACCAAAATAAGAGGTGAACATATTTTTAACAAACATGCAATTTTTTTTGCACCACACAGATTTTTTCAAAAAATGTGATACTAGCAATTTTGTAAGTATTCTGATGACCACTGCATTGTCAAAGTTTAGAAGTTGCTTGGCATTCCTCAAATGATGCTTTGGTAATTAACTGAAATTACAGATCCTCTTAAGAGAACAAAAGCCATAGTGGAAAAGTACTCCAACCAGCTCTGTGGAAATCTACTGTTCATCGTGCTGGTCAAACATAGTCATTTTCAACTCAATCATTGGTGGAAATAACTTAAGTCCAGGTTACCCCAGGACCGTGAATAAAGGCCTCTATAAGTTACCTTGCCTACCTTGCTGGTTTCTCTGGTAACTTCGAGGTAAAAAACAATTTATAAGTACCTCATAGGAGCAAAGACTTAGGATCCTAGAGGGGAGGTACCTTGGGAGTGTCAGGGGGGAAGTGTGGGAGGAGGAGAGTTAGGAAGAGGCTATAATCAGAAAAAATAATTTGGGTGTCTGACTCATTTCCTGTACCTCCCTTTACAGCCCGTTTTTTTTTTTTTTTTCTTTTAATTCTGCCGGCAGTTTCATCAATTTGAAATTGATGAGAATGAGAAAGCAACTGCTTGTTGAAAACACAGCACCCTGCAAGTTTTAAAAAACTCTGAGGCATTCAGAATTCGTTGGTTGGACTGCCTTCTTCTGTACGCCACCAAGAGGCAGGGAGCCGGAATTCATCACTGCAAGGCACTGACAGGCCCACGGATGATAGAGCTGGGTCACGGGGACCTGGGGCGGAGACACAGATCTGGGTAAGGGGGGAAAGACCCTAGACATTTTAGCTTTGATGCACAGATCCGAGAAGGAAGGAGGAGGCAGTTTGTCTTTTCTTCTTATTGGCTGCTTCTCCCAAAATTGGAAATGGAGATATAAATCCAGCCATGAATGAGATGAGCATTTCACTTAGAAATCAACACATATGTATATGGTATATAAGGTATATGGTATATAAGGTTTACAATGAACTTGAGCATTTTGTGCACATATATATCACATCAATATTACAATCCCTTCTTATTTTCCCAATTTTGGCCCTCTCCTATCCTCCCCATCTCCCCTAACTCCCACTATCACACCATTTGGTTCTGTAGAATGGCTGTATTCTGGGTTTCCCAAATCAGAGAATCTATGTGATGTTTCATATCTTTAATCTTATGCATCTGACTCACTTCACTATTCAAATCTCCACTCTTTAGCTCAGCTTCCCACCTCTAGAATGGTCTGCAATGGCCATATCTTGATGGCTCTTCTCTGGGTCCAGCAGAGCAATTTTTGACTATATTCTCAACTTGTTAAGTGGATCCACAAGGAGACATTGTGTAGCTCTGTTACTTGGCCGCCATCTTGACTGGAAGTCCCAATACTTTGCATTTTGAACTAATATGTGAAAAGCATTTGAGAGTTGTCCAAATGAATCTGTCCTAAAAAAAAAGCCAGCTTTTGAATCCTCTGGGAATCAATCTTGGGGTGCATGCCATCCAGCGCCCTAACTCCATCCATGCTTGTCTCACAACCATTTGATTTCTCCCTGGATGCCTAGAAAGCTAGGTGGTGAGTAAAGTTAGAACGGGGCATTTATACCAGTTTCACTCTATGGGAACTCCTATTCCATTGCCGTTTCCCTGTGATCCTGTTTCCAGAACTCAGGAAGAGTCCTTCAGTTTCTTATACATAGGCACTGTGTGGCTACTAGGGGACATGATGCCAGGGGAACTGTACCAATTTCCTCTTCCATGGTCCATCATTACAGGCTTTAAAGCTTCCCCTGGAAACTTGATGATGTCTAATGAGTGTAGCAAAAACAGTAGGTTTCAATAAAACCAATATATGTACTTATTTCTATTTTACATGCATGTACTGTTGTGCAACGAGGCATGGATGCCAACCTTGTGGCCTATGCCAGCTGCATTCCTCGGACTTCACGGGGTAAGTTCTGTGATTGAATCATGGTAAAAAAGTGGCTCGTCTCAACCTTGGCAACTCATTAGAATCGCCTGAGAAGATTAAAAAAAAAATACTGTGCATTTAACAATACCTATGGTGGCCCATGCCTCATACACCTTCACACTGGAAGCCCAAGGCATTTTAAGGCCAAGCACAGCCTGAAAATTTAGTAAGTTAGTGAAATTGCATTTCAAAATGGAAAAAAAAGAGAAAGAGAAAAAAAGTGAGGCAGTAGTTCAGTGTGAAGGCCCTACCTTCAATCCCCAGGTACAAAAAAAAAAAAAAAAAAGAAAGAAAAGAGAAAGAAAGAAAGAAAGAAAATGAAAATAATCCCCACCTCCAACTCCTCATAAGATTCTAATGTGCGGGCAAGGCTAAGAACAATTGCTTTAGACTCAAGTTTATATCATAGAGCATGCTTATGTAGAATTTTAAAGTCAGGTGTGTTCAATAAATATTTATCGAGCACTTACTGCATATAAGGCACAAAGGTAATCTAGCACAGTCCATATCAACAAGTAGCTAAAACCTAATGCACGCAAGGTTCTGTCAGTGCAAGAAGGAGGGGAGGCAGGCCCTCAGAGTCCTTAATCTCCACAAAACACTATAGAAAGGGACCTTCTTTTTCTCCAGACCCAAGAAATATCTTACAGAGTTTCAAAGAAAGTATTCTATGTAGCTGGAAAGTGGGCAATTAGAAAATATCCCAGAGGAGCAATGGCATGTGAGGTGGACTTTAGAACAGGTAGGATTTCCTCAGGTGGGTGCTGGGGAGAGAGCCTCCCGTGTCGAGGCGGGGGAGAGGCTCAGGGCTGGGACAGCTGTTTGAGACACCTGCTGCCCTGGGAGGGCTTTCTTAGCAGTAGATGAACATCTCTGGGATCTTACTGGCTTCAACTTGGATACCCCAAGGCGGAACACCTGGTGCCAACTTTTGCTGGCTCCAGGCAGCCATTGTGGGGTTGAACATTAGGGAATAACATCAGTAGAGTGATACTTTCAGGAGACCCGTCTGATGTAGGGATACGTGCTGGATGTGCCAGGGTCGAAGCAGCAGGGCTGGCAGCAGGAGGGACAGAGGAGTATTGAAGGAAATCAGGAAAGTATGGAAAGTCTAAAATGAGGACTGCTGGGAAATGGAAGGGAAGGTCTGAATGGAAGAGAAATGATACGGTATAATTAGCACGACTGATGGAGTGATTGGCTGGAGGAAGTACAGATGTGACTTAGATGTTTCCTTTGATTCTGAGGAACGTGCTGGTGCCTGCGCTAGGGGCCATTGAGCTAGGCAGAGGCATGGTTCATGCAAGCGAGAATGTTGAAAATGCTTTTGGACACACACACCAATGGAACTGAAATTTGTTACTCAAATATTCTTCATTGTGATCGAATTCTGATAGAATTCTTAAAGCAGAGCCCTGGTTTGCTTAACGTGGCAGTTTTCAACAAAAGCTGCCTCCCAGCAAACATGGCAAAATCTAGAGGTACAACTTGGCGAGAGGCTGCTCCTGGCATCTAGTGGGAAGAGAACGGGGAGCTGTTAAATGTAGTGCGGTGGACAAAACAGACACCCACAACAAAGAATTATTCAGCCTCAAATGTCAGTAGTACTGCTGCTGAAATCCTGTTTTACCACATTACAGTTGCTCGAATTTCAGGAATTGTTAAGGCTCATTATATTTTGAGTGAGACACCGCCACCTAGTGTACAAGTATATTCATCCTGCCTCTATAATATGGTGAACGTACAACAAAAAAGATTAAAAATAGAAAGCTAAGACATACAGAGATGAAGAATATCCGTTTAGGGGCTGGAGGAATGGCAGAATGGTTAAAGCGCTTGGCTTGCAAGGACAAGGCTGTGAGTTCCATTCCCAACCACCACCTAAAGCTGGATATGGTGGTGCATGCCTGTAATCCCAGCACTCAGTGACTTAGTAAGACCCTGTCTCAAAATCAAAATAAAAAGAGAAATAGGCAGTGTCTATAGTTCAGCGTGAAGGCCCTGGGTTGTATTTCCAATAAAGAAAGGTATTTCAAGTGTATAATCCAGAATTTATCGTAGAGTTACAAAGTGCTTTTTGGTTTAAGAGACTGCCCAGAAGTCAACACAGACAGGGAACATTTTTCAGGCTACATTCTGTATGAGGTGCATTCTATTCTGTGAACATTGCCTATATTCTACTACTGTTACGGCACACATGAAAAATGGAACAAAGCTTAATAATTCTGCTGAACAGCTGACTGAAATCTTTATTCCTTATAGAGGTAACTATGGCACTTGTATAATGAAGGAATCAAGACTGAAAATAGAAAATCCTTAAAGTTATGAAAAGCAGGAGGAGGAGCACTAAACATTTTTGTACACCAAAGAACAGATCTTTGCCTCAAGCAGCAGCAGTCTGTGGGCCCTTGCGCTCACCTCCTCTGGTTGTCCCTGAGGGCAGGCACTGTGCCTTGGTCATATCTTTGGGTTTTCCTCACTGTCTGGCACAGAATCTTATACAGAGTAGACACGCAGATTATATTCTGAATGAACAAGTTTATTTTATACTGGAAATCCTTGCCTTGAAGCGATATATTTTCAAGCCTTTCCAAGCAGTTACTACCACTAAGTCACTTGATTAAGATGACAGCTGAGGGGCTCTGGCACCCAGAATGCCAAAGAGTAGAGTGAAGGGAGTTAATGATAGGTACCTGCGATTATTTCCTTGGTGAGCCTGGAGCAACCTAGGCTGTGATGATCGTTCCAGGGCAGTTTTGGACTGGGGTGCAAATTGTACCTTCTTGCATCTGACATAAGGTCCATTCTTCCAGCAAATATTATCGAGTGGCTACTTTGTGCGAGGTCCTCATCTAGGCACTAGGCGGTTGCTGTGAACTTATGTCTAAAAATTTCTTTGATGGAGAGGCAGGTTTTCAATGGGTACGTTAGCATATAGATTTGCAGGCTCCTTACGGTTCGCTTTTCCAGTTAGTATAATATTTTTTAATGTAGAAAATGCAATTTGCTCAGTGTTCTGGTGCATTCACAGCTAGTAAGGACGTCACAATCACTACTCTGCAGTGGTCAGTGAAAACCAACACTAGCTCCTTATTTTACCTCTTGTGTGGATTTTTTCCTTCTTTCCTGCGTTCTACACTTCTGGGAGGGGAGGGAGCACTTTGGGTGATATTTTATGAACAAATGATGGTGACTCTTGCTCATTTTGCAAGTGGCAATTGAAGTTGAAACTTTTTTTTTTTTGAGACAGGGCCTTGCTCTGTTGACCAGACTGTTCTTGAACTTACTATGTAGCCTAAGCTGGCCTTGTACTCAAGTAATCCTCCTGCTTCAGCCTCCCAAATGCTGAAATTACAGGTGTGTGCCACCATGCCCAGCTGATAATAAAGTCATAATTTTTTCTGGTGGGTTTGTTACCAACCCTTTAGTTGTAGAGTCTGGGATATGCATGAGCCTGTCAACATCTAAAAGAAAATGGGGCAGGCACTCTAGTGGGGACCTGTTCTGGTCATGGAATAACTGTACTGTGCAACAGTGAGTGTTGCAGTGATTTTTAAAAAATATCTCAGGCATGTCTGGCACCCTGTTATGTAATTCAGTACACCTGGGATATGCAAATCCAAAGTGTGTGAGTTTATGATTTCCTAAAGCTAAGTTGAAGCTGACTTAATGAATTCACGAAAACTATGGTAACATCCCCACATTTTTCTTTGCATCGTTGGGTGAGTTATTTATATGCTAGGGTCACTGCTGACTAATTCCTCTCAGCCCAGGCACATGGCCCCTAATTGCCCCTAGTAGGGCCTAAGCTTCCCTAACACAGTGAAAAGGAAGGGGAGCAATCTTGCTTTTCCCCGAAGCAGTGGATGGCCGCAGAATGTCCTTGGTTCATCTGTACTTCTGTGGAATCTTAGTTCATGCTCTGCTGGGACTACAAGAGACTCCAGCCAGCTTACTCAAAGCCCTTCTTTCTGTAGTTCCAGCAGCGTGGGAACTCACCAGAATCCAGTTGCTTGGAAACCATCTGGCTTACCCTCCTTCTCTGTCCACAGTCTGCCCCCTTGTGCTGCAGGCACTGGGACATCCTTAGAGTTCATCGCTCTCCACGACACTCCGGGAGGAGCAGGAATACACCACTGTGCTTTCCATGGAGGAGAAGGCCGAGAAAATGTCAAGTCCTTTGCTGGTGAGAGAGCCGTAGCGACTGCCGCTGGGCCGGATAGACACAGGCGGTGGGATCTGCTGGTGCCACTGAGCTGGAAATGGGCCAAATAGTGTGTCATGATAAAGCATCATGGTGTAGCCAGTACACCACAGAAGTGGCTGTGTCCTCATGCCCACATGCCCTGTACACTTGTGGTAAAATACTTATATGGGTCTGCAAGGAGGATCACAAAATCGAGCCTCACATGAGCAATTTAGCAATTTAATGAGACCCTATCTCAAAGCCAGAAAACTAAAAAAAGAGGGGTGGGGTGGGTGGGTAACAAAGACCCTATCTCAAAGCCAGAAAACTAAAAAAAAGAGGGGTGGGGTGGGTGGGTAACAAATCTCTCAAACTACAACCAATTAATCAATTAATAGGTCTGAAGGAAATATTTCATTTTAAAAATGGAACAATAACATTTTTCCTGCCAAGAATAAACAAACTATATACATGGATTGAAGACTGAGGCCAGGGCCTTCACAAGAACTATATCAACCTGTTCTTTAATTTTTATTTTGAGACAGGGTCTCGCTAAGTCACTAAGTTGCCCAGGCTGGTCTTGAACTCTCCATCCTCCTGCCTCATCTTCTTGAGTGCTCAGATTATAGGTGTGAGTTTGTTGCTCACAACCAGCATGGGCTAGTGATCTCTTGAACATTTAACCCCAAAGCATATAGTTCTAACTCAGAAAGAGCATGGAATTTCTATTTTTTAAAAAAGTGTGTGTGTGAGTAGGGCGATTTCTCAAAATTATCTCCTCCCTTCTCAAGACATGGGATTGTGGGGGACAGTGCACAAGAGGAGGGGGGCAGCATCTCAGAGGAACAAGCAACCAGTGACAACAGTAGCCAAAAAAACAGGTTCCACTCTCTGCCAAGTGCTTACCAAACACTCTTAACGCCAAAAACAGCCATGACCTCCCTACCCAGATTTTAGTTCTTAGTAATTAATAATTAGGTATAAAAAGAAGACTGAAAAGGAAACTTTATGTAACAAACTATGATTCAGAGACAAAAAAGAGAACTTAGTAGACTTATTATTTTTGCAAAGGAGGCCCTGTTCTGTGCAGACAGGTTTCTCAAGCTTAATCAGGGCTGGGATGAAATAGTCCATCAGATAACACAGTCTCCATGACTGTTTCTCTGACTTAGAAACAATCACTGAATTAGGTTTCTGGGGACATTGATGTTGAGAACCAAGTGCACTGGTTGCTGGAGGGCGGGGCCTGGGGGCTCTGGGTCCTAGAAAATTTGTTTTGGTTTATAAGTTGGTCTTTTGTTGATTTTACTACCAAGTTTTCTTGATTTTCTCACAACACTGAGGGCCAAACTGTGGTGGTTCAACTTAAGGAACATCTCTTGGCCTTTTCCTGCTCTCTCCAACACCTTCATTGGAGAGAATTTTGAGTACTTTTTCTAGTGATGTTATGTGCTGGGGTGCAACTCAGGGCCAGTGCACATTAGGCAAGAGCTTTACCCCTGAGACACACCTTCAGCCCTTAGATTTTGAGGTTAAATTGCCTGTAGAGAGCTGATATCAATTATAATATTACTCACTTACTATATTTGTTGAAAGTACTTATTTCCTCAAACTTTATTTATTTATTTTAATAGTACTGGAGATTGAACCCAGGGCCTTCACATAGGGCTACATTCCAGTCCCTTTTCAAACTTTTTTTTTTTTTTTTGATACAGGCTCTCACTCTGTAGTTTAAGCTGTCCTGAACGCACTATGGAGCCCAGGCTGGCCTCAAACTTAATGGCAATTCTCCTTCAACCTCTCGAGTGCTGGGATCACAGGTGAGTACCATTCCCAGCATGTGTGGTGCTAGGGATTCAAACTCATTGCCCTGTGCTTACTAGGCAAATGCTCTAACTGCCGAGCTATTTCTCTAGTCCCCATTTCAGACTTTTAAAGTCCTATGACAGGTTCTCTGTAAGTCATTAAGTCTTCCTTCCTAGGCTTCCCAGAGACCTATGCTACCACCGGGCCTGGCTACTTGATATTTACGTTTCCTGAGCTCACTATGTAGTCCAGGCTGGCCTTGAACTCATGTCAATCCTCCTGCATCCACCTCCCAAGTGTTGGGATTTATAGGCATGCACTACCATGGCTGGCTAATTTTCATGTGGTGCTGGAGGATTGAACCCAGAGCCTTGCACATGTTAGGCCAGCGCTGTGACCACTGGTTTATGCTCCTGGCCCTAGCTACTTGATATATTTAGGAGCATTTTATGCTAATAGAGAATTTTGATTGGATAATTAAAACAATATATATTAGTTGAATACATAAACACAGGAATGGAATCTGGGAACTTCTGCTGGGAGCCCACAGCAGTGGGGAGAGCCAGTGGGTGACCTGCCACACACTGGGCTGCACAATCTTGCTGCATAATAGGGGAGCTCGTGTGGGAACCTGCGGGACGGCTGTGTTAATGGTATTAGAGCCCCTTTACTGGAAGAGAGTTAAGCCTGTGGAAAAATATAAACCTTGAGGGTTAACTGGGATGAGGTGACTTTAGAAATTCGTCTCTCAAGTACTAAAATATGATATTCGTGTTTAGAAATATTTCTCTTTCAAAATGTTAAAGTTGCCCATCACAGGCAGATGTTCAATGAACGATACAACACTTGCCATATATATCCAGCCTAGCCGTGCATGACACGATGCCAGCTTCGTTCTTCGCGGACAGGGTGTACCATCCTGCATCCGACTTCTTGGCTGGCTGAATAAGGAGGCACACGTACCCTGTTGCATCCTGGTGCATGCTGGAGAAGAAAAAAATATACTCGGGCATTTTCTAGGACTAGGAACATCTCTGTCAAACTCAAGGCACAGAGCAATGCGTAGGGCTTTTCCTCTCAAAAGGCAAGAGAGAAAAAATCAGCTTAAGGCAAATTCAAAGGTAAAAAGAATCACAAGCCAGGAGTAGTGGTGCAGGCCTATATCCCTAGCACACAGGGAGGCCCAGGCAAGAGGACCACAAATTTAAGACCAGTCTGGGCAATGTAAGCAACTTGTGAGACTCTATTCTCTTCTGATTGATGAATTCATTCTTTGAAATGTTTCTCTTTTTTTTTTTTTTTCTTTTAACCCCCTTAAAGGGAATAGTTGGTGAGAAGGCAGGAACGTGTGTGGAAGCCACCGTACTTAAAACACGGTCTTAGTTACAGCTGTCTCTGTCTATCATCTACCTACCTACCTGTCACATGTTTACCATCTATCTTACTTACCATCTGTCAATAGTGCTTCTGAGCATTCTTTTGTAGCTAGATTTTCTGGTCACTAGCAGCTATGACTTTGGAGTTTCATAATGTGTTATTCTAATAAGAAACACCAGGCATACTTTTCACTAAAACCCAGGGGAAGGGTCTGTGTGGATGGATGGTAGGCTCTGGATCTCAGGCTCTCCTGTCACGAGCTCCCTCCCACGTCACCTCTCAGGCTGAGTTCACCCCTCTTCCCCACCCCAGGCAGCACTGGCTAAGCCGCTGGACCCCAGAGTCCAGAGGCCCAGCCTCCACTCCATTGTCAGACTTGATTAGGGATGTGGTTCCCAAATGTTGATATTTTTGTCCAATAAAACCATATTCAAAATTTCAGAATCTCAATTTAATTGCAGAGACACTGGATCAGTTTACCTAATACAATACATTTAATCTAGTGTAACAAGTAACATTAATTTAGTCTGAAATGTGAATAATCAAGAATAGTCTATGTTCTCACTTAAGATTCTCCAGAGAGGGGCTGGGGGCGTAGCTCAGTGGTTAAAAGCACTTGCCTAACAAGTGCAAGGCTCTGGGTTTGACTCCCCATTACCATATAAACCAGGTTGGTGGTTTATTCCTGAAGTCCTACCACTTGAGAAGCTGAGACAGGAGGACTGCCTGAGCTGGAGGCCAGCCTGGACTGTAGAGTGAGACCCTACTTGAAAAAAAATTTAAAAATTTTCATTTTAGCTTTTGCTATATTTGAACTTTAAGTGTCTCCAAAGTTGCTTGTGCTAAAGGCTTGAACCCTGGGTGAAGCTATTGGGAGATAGTGGCCACTATCAGAGGGGGTCTTACGGGTGGTCTTCAGGTCATTGGGGTGTGCTCTCCAAAGAGGTAGTAGGACCTGAGCCCCTTCCTGTTCCTCTTTTTTTGCTTTTTGATGATAAGATTTGACCTGCCATATAATCCAGCACCCCCAATAGGAGCCTAGAAGCAATGGATCCACCTGATTATGGACTGGGACCTCTGAAACCAGGAGCCTGAGTAAACGTTTTCTCTCCATAAGCTGATCATCTCATGTACTCGTCCCAGTGAGGGAAAGCTGATTAACACAGCATTTTCCTTCTGAGAACTTTTCTGGGTACAAATAAGACTGAAGTCATGTAACAAAAAAAATGCAAGGTATTTAAATATTCCATATACATTTTTTTTTCCACCCTGGGGATCCAACCTAGGGCCTTGATGCTGAACCATATCTCCAACTCATTTTTCACTTTTTGATTTTGAGACAAGGTCTTGCAAAGCCATTAAGATGCCCAGACAAGGCTTGTATGTGTCATTCTCGTGCCTTAGCCTCCCAGAGTGCTGAGATTACAGGTATGTGCCACCAGGCCTGGCTTCCTTGTATATTTTTTAACTTACTAATTAAGAGACAACGGCTGGCGCTTTTCACATTGAGCTACATTCTCAGACTATTTTTCATTTTGATTTTGAGACACGGTCTCTGCTAAGTCACTAAATTGCCTCAGCTGGTCTTGAATTTGAGATCTTCTTGTCTCCACCTCCCAAAGCATTGGGATTCCAGGCCTGTGTCTCAGGGCCCAGTCAATAGGAAATACATTCTTGCTATGCACAGTAACATGAATGAAACTCAAGAGCTAGGGAAAAAAAGCCACATGCAAAAGGCCAGAGACTTATTTGGGTGGCCCCAAGGTCCTCCCAAGCAGGGGGTCTCTCTGGAGGAGGCGCCTGCTGTACCTGATCCTCTCTCTGGTGAAGGGGATGGTCTCGTTGTCTTTCTTCCAGTAAAACACGGGTGGGGGCATGCCTATGACGCGGCACTCCAGCCTCACGGGGTGGCCCTCGGGAACGCCGCTGTTCTGCAGTTTCTCCAGGATGATGGGTGCTTTCTTCACTTCTTTGGCTGGATGAGAGAAAAGATATTCTTGTGTGACTAATGAGCATCTTGAGGTTCATGCCTCAAGTTCACTACATTCTAGAACTTGGCAGAGCTGGCACCCACTTCAGCTCCTGGCCTCGTGATTTGCAGGGAGGATCCCTGCCTTGACAGAGCTCCACAGTCACTAAAAAAGGAAGGGGCCAGCCATTCTGCACACCCTATGGGTGACAACATATGGGTGCACACGTGGGGTACAAGTGCTGGGAAGGGTAACCTTTGAGAAGTAATATACTTGAGGTACTATAATTGATCCTTTTTTTTCTTATTTTGAAGAAATTTATTTTCTAGAAAATATATTAACTTTTTCTCCAGTTTTTATTTTGGAAAAACTCACAGAATTTTATTTTTATTAAATGTAAATAAGTACCATTTATTTTACATAAAACATTTTTCAAAGAGTACATCTAGATACTGATTTTTGTAGCATTACAAAAAGCTGAGAGACAGAACTGAAATAGGTATACTATGATTTTTAAAAACTAGAAAATAATGCTCCCTAGTGAGGTTTCTCTCTGGGCTAGAACTTTATATATCAGGGTATCAAAGTCAACATTTTAGCAAAATAGTGTGTGTCGGGAGGAAGGTAAAAGTCTGTAACCAATTTTGTAGTCTTATAAAATGAGTTTTTCTGTTCTGTTGGTGAAGGAAAAAAAATGAGAAGAAAAAGATACACTTGGGTAACAGCCACTTGCCTAGAGAGGAGACAGGCAGGCTGAAGCCACTTTGATTTTTTCAGGGAGCCTCACAGCAGGAGAAAGCTTAGCACCAGGATTTCTACTTTCTGAACCTGAGTAGTGGCTGGCCTACTGCCCTGCAGGGACGGCCTTGCAATGGTGATGTCTGGCTGTTGTGTTCTGTAGGCTTTGTAGTGGTCTGTTCACATTGTCATTCAGTTGTCAGTACTAGACATTTCCTGAGTACCTTCCATGGCCAGGCTCTCGGGCTGACCCTGGAGATACACACTAGAGCCAAGAGACTAAGAAACTCAGAGTCTCAAGTGTCTCCGGGAACACAGAGGAGGTGGGAGGGAGTACTTGTGCCTGGTGAATCCACTGTCCTCAGGTGGGGACGTAGTTAGGCTTTGAGAGAATGCCTAGGGGGTGCTGTTGGGCAAGGTAGGGCCTTCCAGGCATACAGACCACTAATCCAAAGGCATGGGACTCAGAAGTATAATAGAGCCTGGGATGTCCCAGGAACAATGGATCGTAGGGCAAGTGACTGGAATCTTGTGACAGTCAAATGATGAACTGATTGCTCAGCAAAATATAACAATTGCCCCGTTTACTGCATGTGTAATATGTACAAGGTACGACATTGCATGGTTAAGTGACTACATGTCTTTGAAAGCAGTGGAAAACCTATGGTCCTTGAGACAATGGAGACTGGTGGGACAGAGGATGAAGGAATTTTTTTTAGAAACTGCATATTACACAATAACTTTGAAAGGAGAAAGGCCTAGGGTTGCCAGCAGTGGGCCTTACCTACTACAGTGAGCTCCAGACTAAAGGAATTCTGCCCAGTTTTGTTGGTGGCCACACAGGTGTAGATCCCGGCATCGCGCTGGGTGAGAGGGTCGATGAGCAGCGAGTGGACTCCCGTTTCCCTGACCAGCATCTTGTGGGATGCGTCTGGTAGCACAGGTTGGCCGTTGAGGAGCCACGTGAGCTCCGGGGGCGGTAAGCCGCTCACCTGGTAAACGACAGGACAGCTGAGGCAAACGACAGACTGACAACAGGCAGATTTAGTTGGTGGTTGATTTCTTTGTCCCTGTTTGGCACCCAATATATAGTGAGAGAAAATACAGAGCATTGAGAACTTCCCCACAGCAACACTAGAAAAAGGGGTCTGAAGGGATGGGGTGTGGATTGAAACTGTGGGCATCTGAACCTCCCTTCAGGTCAGGATTAACCTACTCACTGTGACCTAGGTTAGAGTAAATAAAAATCAGCTAAATCCTGAAATAAGCCCGCATATCTAATAAGCAAGGGTTAGATGAGAGGAAGGCCAGATAGTGATGGGGATTCTCAAATTTTGCACACAAAGAGTGTTTGGAAATCCTAATGCTTATTTAAATATATTAAATATTAATATAGAATTAATTAATATTAGTGAAGATTAAATCAGAATTTCTGGGGATGAGACCCAGGCATTGGTACTTTTAGAATTTAGTGGTGGAAAATGAGCAGTCAATTTTAATATCATTTTGGCAGCCAATGGGAAAACAAGGACCACCCATGTGGACTTTTTATGAATATTTAGCCTCCAGCCTTCACTAATTTGCATGCCAATTTTTCACAGCATTGTGCATCTTTGTCAGGGTGGAAGGAGAGACCTCATCATTCACCTTATTCAAATGAAGCCTGGTTTCTAGTTGAGAAATTAGAATGCAACATTGCCAAAGGTGATGGAGAAAACCAGCCTCTGCTTTCACAAACTGCATCAGAACCATCTTTTCATGGTTATGATTTTTTTCCCCCCCAAAGGCTACAACTTAAGCGATCACTGGAAGGATGCAAAAATCACACTGTTGGCTTCTTAGTCATAAAGGGTTTTCAGATACCCTGTGAAAAATTGGATCATCTTCTTAGTTGCCTTTTAAGAATATAGAGTTAATTGGATATAATCCCAAGATGATTTTAAGTAAGCTATAAATATTTTTCACTTCATAAAATAATTTTGTCTAGTATTAAAAACTCTAGAGGAGTCTGTGGAGTGGGGGAATGATCTTGCTCCCTTCCCTAAGACCCTTTTCTCTGGAAACAAAACCAGAAGAACCCCAAATAAATCCCACGAAATGAATATAAACACAAATAAATTCAAATGACCAAACACAAAATCTAAACAGGTCGGGAACAGAGGACAGGTAATCAGGTCTACCTTACAGTCCAGTCGACAGAGGCGCCCCTCATGAGCTACCATGTCCCCGGGGGCCTGCAGGAAATGTGGCCGGAAAAAGCGCTCCTGTAGGGGCTCCTTGTCTCTGTCTTGCACTCTGATCCTGCCCCTATAACAACCACACAAGGCATCAGACACAGAAATGAATTTACAAACTTATAACAGTAGGCATCTTGGCATCTAGGATTATAAGGAGAACAGATTTTTTTTTTTTGAGGAGGGATGGTTGCTTATACTGAGAACAAACAAATATTAAATATTTGTGTGGAGCTGATTCAAAAAGACATCAGTTAATAAGCATCCCATAAACTGCTGGATTATCTTGTGAGAACTGTAATCAAATAATAAGGTTTTCACTTCTTTCACACTGAAATCATCTTTGGGTTAAGTGGCTCAGTTTCCATTGCTGTGGGCTTGACCAATCATTCAAAAAAAGTCATGAGAATAAATAGACTAGCATTCACTCTGAATCTCAAATGAGGGCCAAGAGAAGTCCAGTTTATTATCCAGAACAATGCAGCTGCAATCTCTGTGTCTTTGAGTAATAAGATTTAACCTGGCAATAAATAATGGCAGGATGACTATAACCTTCAACTGGGTAAGTCTGACCAACAGTAATACCATACTTGAAACATGACTCACTATTCCTGTGCCTTTGGTAAGTCACATTCAATTCACCCATGTCAGCAATTCTGGAATGCTTTGCTAAGACTTTGTGACACCGTAAGACTCAAGGTGAGGGGCTGAAAGAATAGCACAAAGGTTAGAGGGCTTGCCTAGCGAGCCGAAAGCCCTGAGTTGGATTCCCCAGCACCACATAAAATGGGCTGGGTGGTGCACTCCTGTAACCCCAGAGGGTTGCCGTGAGTTTAACGTCAGCCTGGCCTGTATAGTGAGTACAGGATCAGCTGGGAGCATGGAGCAAGACCCCGTCTCAACAACAACAAAAGAGGCTAAAGGAAAAACCAGGTTCTTTCTTCTTAGTGGTTAGTAAAATTTAGGAAGAGAGGCAACAAAAATGCTTGATCTATCTACATAAAATCATTAAAGGCTTTTTTTTTTTGTTTGTTTGTTTGGTTTTGTGGTACTGGGGCTGAACCCAGGGTCTTGTACATACGAGGTAAGAGCTTTACTACTAAGCTGCATTCCCAGGCCAAGGTCTTCTCTGTTTTAATTTAAAGGACTTGGGTCTGGGTACATAGATCAGCAGTTCGAGTGCTTGCCTAATGAGCACATAGGCCCTGGGTTCTATTCCGCAGTACCACATAAGCTGGGCATGGGCTCACACCTGTAATCCCAGCACTCTGGTGGAGGATTGCAGTGTGTTCAAGGCCAGCCTGGGCTACAGAGTGAGTTCAGGACCAGTTTGGACTACAGAGCAAGACTCTGTCTCAAAAAAAAAAGAGAAAGAAATAATAAATCAAAGGGTCTAATTTACATATAATATATGCAGTGCTACTAATGGTCACAAACTTAAATCATTAAAGTTGTGCCAAAAGCTAGTATTCCTCAAGCCTTAGTGTGTTTGTGAATAACCTGAGGATTTTGTTAAAATGCAGATTCTATTCATTATATCTGAAATGGGACTTGGGATTCTGCATTTCCTGCATGCTCCTCAATGATGCTGGTGCAGCAGGTGGAACTTTGTGTTTAAGTAACACCTTGGTGCAGCAGTCTCAGTACTCTTGGAAGCTGAGATAAAAGGATTCAAGTCTAGGCTCAGCCAGGGCAATTTAGCAATCTAGTGAGGCACTGTCTCAAAATGCAAAACTATAAATGGCTAGGGGTATATCACAGTGCATAGGCCCAGTTCAATCCCCAGCATCACAAACATACACACGTGTACACATGCATGCACAAATGTAACAATTTGTAGGCCCTAAAACTTGTGTGTTCATTGCAGTGGGTAGTCTATAGAAAGGGCTGAGAGAAGGAGGATTTCTTTTTTCTTTTGAAACAGGGTCTCACTCTGCAGCCCAGGCTGATCCTGAACTCACTATGGAGCCCAGGCTAGCCTTGGACTCACACCAGTTCTTCTGCCTCAGCCTCCCGAGTGCTGGGATTACAGGCATATGTCACCACACGTGCCTTATGTGGTGCTGGGGAATCGACCTTGGGTACTTAGCGCTTGACTCAATGCTTGCTAGGCAAGCACTTTAACTGCTGAGACATTCCTCCCACTCCAAGAAAGCTCTCTCTCTCTCTCTCTCTCTCTCTCTCTCTCTCTCTCTCTCTCTCTCCTCTCTCTCTCTCTCTCTCCTCCCTCCCTCCCCCTCCCTCCCCCCTCCCCTCCCCTCCCCCCTCTCTCTGCAGTAGTATGGATTGAACCCAAGGGTACTGCCCAGTTGAGCTACATCCTAGCACACTTCCCCTTTTTTTAACTTCTTAATTTTGAGATTGGGTATCACTAAGTTGCCCAGGATGTGACCTGCCACACTTCAACATGGAAGGAGACAGAGGCAGGAGGATTGCAAGTTGGAGAAGGGAAATTCTTATCATCTTTACCTGTGAGACTGACCAGGAGAGCTTAGTCGACTACGAATTGGCAAACCCTGTACCATCAAGTGGCCGGAACAGCTGATTCTACCCTGAGACACAGAAAATGAACAAGATAAATTAAGAAGAAAGCCACCTTTTTCAATTTATATGAGCATTTTTTTTTGCACCAGAACATTTTGAAGGTTTTACTAATAAATTAGTTTTTCTTTGGAGGAGAGAAATGAAAACAGTATGCTATGACTAATATTCCAGGGGGACATGTTTTTTTCCCTCCTGTGGATTAAACCCAAGGCTTTCTCACTGAGCTATATCCCCAGCTATTCTTTTACTTTTTAATTTTGAGACAGGATCTTACTAAGTTGTCTAGTTTGGTCTTAAATTTGTGACTGTCCTGCTTCAGCTTCCCAAAATGCTGGGATTCTAATAGGATTGCACTACCATGATTGACTCAAGGAGACAGATTTTTGAGAGTATTGTGATGATTTTCAGTTTTTACCTGGGAAAGTAATGGAGCACACACACACACACACACACAGACACACAGACACACACAGACACACACACACACAGACACACACACACACACACACACACACACACACACACACACACACACATATATATATATATATATATATATATCTCAAGAATTGAGCCAGCCAAGTGTGATGGTGCATAATCCCAGCCCCCAGTACACTGAGTGAGGCAGAGGGTGTTGAGAGTTCAAAGCCAGATTGGGCTGTACAAAGAGACCTTGTCTACAAAACAAAACAAACCAGAACAAAATAAGTGAATTCTTGTGTACTTGATGTTATTTTCAGGGGCTGAGGGCATAGCTTAGTGGTTCCAGTGCTTGCCTAGCAAGTGCAAGTCCCTAAGTTTGATTCCCCAGCAAAACATAAGCTGGCATTTGAAAGGTTGAGGCAGGGGGATTGCTGTGAGTTAATGCCCAGACTGGGTTGCTATGTAACGAGTTCAGGACCAGTCTGGACTACTGAGCAAGGCCCTATCTCAAAAAAAAAAAAAAAAAAAAAAGACAGAAAAAAAATCAGTGACAAAACATTTGCAGCCTCAGTGCAGAGGGCATGGGTACATATTTTAACACTCTCCTCAACAGAGATGCAGCAAAACAGACACTTTGACGGGAGAAGTAGATGACAGTAGACCTGGATTCCTGTATGTGTGGTTCCTTGCATCACTGATGATGCTTATTTTGCTCTAGGTCTTAGGGAATTTTAAGATTGGGCCTTATGTAGAAGAGGAATGCAGAAGATTATGGGTTTCTACTTTTTGTCAAAAAAGAAACGAAAAAATAATCTAATGAGTTTGAAAAACATTTATAGCCTTTTTGACATAATTTATCTGTTCTCTAAAAAACAGAGATGGCAAATGGTTCTTTGGCAAAAAGATTTATGGAGTGACGTATTGACTCTTACAGACAGTCGATGAGTTGCTAGCCACAGGGTGTGGTGGCAGGTCTGGGAGGTCTGTGCAGAGGGAGGCAGTGCGGGCCACATGGCACAGGTGGAGGCCGAGGGCCCCATCATGGCTGGCTAGTCTTTGAAGTGGGCTATCTTCCTCCGCCCTCCTAAGCTACTCCAGCTCCTCAGAGTCTCATTCACAGTGACATCACCCACCCCTCCCTCGGAGCACAGCCCAGGGGCCCCACCTGGGGGTTGGCCGCCATGATGGTATAGTTGCCATCATCGTCGCTGGTGGTGGACTTGATGTGCAGAGAACACGTCCCGTCTCCTTCGCGCCTCATTCTGCAGTGCTCATTTCTCTTAGAAATCTGCTTCCCGTCTTTGAACCAGTAAACCTGCAGTGCAGGATAATCAGTGAGAGTAGTTCCTCAGACATGCTGGATGTCTTTACAAGGTGAGGGACAAGGGAGGTGGGAGGGATAAGGGCTGATACTGTCTCTTTTCAAAGCACTTGGAAAAAAGTTGTGAAGCATTCAGAATCATGGTATTAACATAGCCTGCTACTTGTACTTACATAAGACTTCACTCAAATATTCAAATAATTTAGGATTAAAATAGAGCTATTGACAATTTTTGTTGTACCTTATAATTAGTTAAAGAGATAAGCAAAGGACCAGATGTGTCTTTTGAGGTAAAATCATGAAAACCACGAGCTTGGATATTTTCCTTTTACTCTGTGAATAAGCTCATGCCTCCCACAGTTACAGATCTCTGCAATGGAAATAGCTCAGCTTCCTTGAAATGATAGTATGGTTTATTATACCAAGTAGACTAGAGCTATGGGTAATTTGTTAAATCTTTCTTCTAGCCAAAATTTAAATATATGTTTTTTTAGCCAAAATTTAAATATATGTATTTTTGCCAGAGTAAGTTCTGCATGTGTCAAGGAGCTCTCTCAAAGATGGAGATAAAATACAGGTTGCAGTTGTCCTCCTCTCCTTTTCCTGGTCCTAACCACACATGATAATGCCACACTAATGTTTGTGAGAGTAGAGAGATCTCTCCACGGCCACACGAGGTGTAAATCCTTCTCTTGATTCACTGCCAAAAAATCTGATGAGTCATAAGATTTTTCGGCAGCCAGTGATACATTTTTAGCATTTACCAACCTGAGGGTAATGATGCTAATATAGTTCACTTTGTACAACAACAGGCACCCAGTGGGTAGCCAATGGATACTAAGCAGCATGAAGATTTTCAGTCGGATGGTGAACCGATTGGATGATCCAAAATGGAATATCATGGCTAAGACTTAAACTTTTATGAACTTTTAATTCAAGTTGGATTTCTTTTTGGCATGACTACTTAATGTTTCTATTCCTGATGTCCTTTTTTTTCAGTCAAGTCATCTGGGTTTTGGTTCTCATCTCCTGAGCAGAGCACTGCTGAAGGCACTGTCTATAGCTCTGTGTTGTTGGTTGGTCATCCGCCCCTACCTTAGGAACAGGAATCCCAACAATTTTGCAGGTGAATGTGACTGGTGAGCCTTCTGTAACCCGGAAGTGCTTGAGTCTTTTGTCAAAGATGGGTGCAATACACTTGCCCGTGGGGATCTCATCATGCTGGATTTCATCGTCAGACTCATCAACAGGTGTGCGTTCCAGGCGAAATTCTATTTCATTCATCAGCCTCTGTTCAAAGCTTGAAATCTTGTACTCCTGTCAAAATGACAAACACACTTAAATTTCTATTCTTATGGTGAGAAAGGACACGCCCTTTGGTATAACTGAGGCTGCAATGTTGTAAGATTCGAGTGTTAGGTTTATACCTTGAAATCTCATCAACCAGGCATTTGCCATTTCCAATTCCTTGCCATGAATTACTAAATGGATTCTGGTGTTTGGATTTCTATCTTAGTCGAGTTGATCCCTATTGAGCAGGGAGCCTCAGTAGAATTCTGCAGGGACCAGGATGAAGGTGGAATGTAGCTTCCATAACTACTGTTAGCTTTCATGGAAATATGCACAGCTGCCTGGAGGTTATTCTGGCAAACCTGCCCTGCTGCATTCTGGTCCTCACCTCTGTCACCCATGTCCCACTCTGCTGGACATTCTCATCTGTATACTAGAGGAACCTTGTTTTGAATCATCTCCCTTAGCCTCTTGTCTGCCTTCACTGCATCTCTCTGTTCCCTTCACAACAAAACCTTTGAAGGGGCTGGGGGCATAGCCCCATGGTGGTTAAAGCACTTGCCTGGCAAGAGGAGGGCCTGGGTTCAATTCCTCAGCACCACATAGGCTAGGCATGGGGGTGCATGCCTGTAATCCCAGCATTTGAAAGGTTGATGCAGGAGGACTGCTGTGTGTTTGAGGCCAGCCTGGATTGCATAGTGAATTCAAGACCAGCCTGGACTACAGAGTGAGAACCTGTCTCAAAACCAACCAATCAACCAACCAACCAAGCAACCAGCAACCCCCTCCCCCTTCTCCCCTACTTACACACACACACACACACACACACACACACACACACACACACACACACACAGAAACCACACAGTTCTTATTTCCTTATCAGCTGTTCTCTGGCTAGCTGCCCTCACTGGTTTGCATCCTCAACGTTCCCCTGAAGTTGCTACTGGCAGGTCTTCTCATTTGCAAGTCCATCATTCTTCATCTGCTCTTCACTGGCTTCTTAGGAGTATTAGGAAGAGCTGACTGTGGCTTTCTTTTTCTGAAACATTTTCTTCTGTTGTCTCCATGACACACGCTACTGGATTCCCCACTTTTGGTGGCAGCATTTTATCAGTCTTCTCTGCCGGCTTCTCCTCTCCCACTTTTGGTAATCTCACTCAGTCTTACAGTCGCAGACACCATCCGTGTGCTGAGAATGCCCAACCCATGTCTCCAAGCCTGCTGCTCCCCACGACTGCGGCCATATAGCCAACGACCAGCTCTGTGATGATGAGGCACTTCACACATTATGGCCCAAGCAATATGTGCCTGATTTTGTCCCTCAGAAGTGCCCCATAGCCTGCTCTTCCTCATCTCTATAAATAGTACCACTTCTTGTTCACACACTTAAGTGGTTAAATCAGTGTTTCTCATACTGTCTATGGTAAAACCAGGCATTTAAAATAGAGCAGCTAGAGATGGTGGCACATGATTGTAATCCCAGCATTCTGGTAGGCTGAGGCATGAGGATCACAAGTTTGATTCCTATTTGGGAAACTTAGTGAGATCCTGCCTCAAAAGAAAGAAAGGAGGAGAGAAAGAAAGAAAGAAAAAGAAAAAGAAAGAAAGAAAGAGAAAGGGTAAGCAGGCGAGCTGGAGATGTAGTTCAGTGTGAAGGCCCAGGGTTCAATCCCCAGTCACACACACACACTCACACAGTAAATAAAAATAATTACTATTTCTGATTTGTGCTTTTATAAATTAAAAATAAATTACTAACGAAATAAAATGTAGAAGGCATGCACATTATATTTGTAAGCATATTATTTCCCTGTCAGAATGCCATAAAATTCCTTAATGATTACTCTCCGCCCTGTACTTATCTCAAGGTGGCAGCTTGCAGTTTGACATTGATCCTTGGGACATACTTTGAGTGCACAAAGTTAAACCCTAAATCTAAGACTTATCTGGGATTCCTCTTGTTCCAACTCCCTGCCATATCCTATTCGTCAAGCTTAGGTGTCACCTCCCCGAAGCAGCCTCTCTGGCCACTGCGTCCCTGTCTCCCTGCTCTAGTTCTTGACACACCACTGGTAACTGCTTGGTATTTTTTTTGTTGTTGTTGTTGTTGATTGGTTGATTAACTGAGGATTGGAATGTGAGCTCCACAGGAGCCGGGATCTTGGCTGTTTCGCTTCTTAGTCTGTCAACAGCACCTACTTCTCAGTCTGTCAACAGCACCTAGAAGACCGCCTGCCTCACGGCAGGTGAGAGGAAGGAGTGAACACGTGGATGTCCTTAGAGGACACCACTTGTTCCAACATAACACATCTTTGGGGACTCTGGAGCAATGTGCTTGGGGTGAGCGTGACACATTCAGTTGAATTTGTGACTCCAGCTAACCATAATTTTATAATTTAGGTGGGCTTCTCAGAGTCGATACTGGGATGTTGCTGAAATGGAATTGGAAAGCCTGTGACTGTTAGGTACCCGTCTCTACCATCTCTAGTCATTGGCAGAGTATCTGAGTTCAGGACATGTATTTTCTAGTGATTAAATCATATTTCTCATGGCCTCTAGTTACTGCCATATACATCTGACTTTGGATAGCTTGGAATCAACTTCAGATCTTTCTGTCCTTCTCAGCCAAATGTCAGGCTGGGAAGGCAAAGTAAGACCATAGCACTGTCAACCACCAGTAACATGTATTCACTTTTATTTTATTAAATAAATAATTAACTATTACTATTAACTAGATCTAGTCTAGGCTGGTCCGGAATGCACTGTGTAGCCTAGGCCAGGCTCAAACTCATGACAATCTTCCTGCTTCAGCCTCTTAAGTACTGGGATTCCAGGTGTGTGCCATCAAGCCCAGCTTATGTGGTACTGGGGAATTGACCTCAGGGTCTTGTGCTAGCATACTCCTTGCTGTGAGATTTCTCCAGTCACAATATTAACTTTTAATGAGATCATTTGAACCAGTTAAAGATTCTTCACCTTTACTAATGTCGTTGGATTCTGAAACTTCGTTTAGTTAAAAAATATCTTTCAGTATAGGGTTTTTTTTCGGTGGGGGGAGTTAATAATTAAAGTTTCCAAATATTCATCTATGAAGTAGAATATTATTGAATGGCCATTTTTGTAGGGCAATAATGACAGTATCAGTAGTTTCATATAATTCAAACTGATACTTCACAGTGATGATATTTTCTATAAATTCATTAAATGATCTTATAAATTTGAAATGTTTCTTAGTTTTGCTTGTTTAAAAATCAACCTGATATATATTTTTTCTTAGTTGAATTATATCCATGCTTCTAAATTAATATTATATTTCCTCTTAACAAATTTGGATTTATTTTCTAGGGTGATTTGCTTAGACATGAGTTATGTGCTAAACATAGCTTTATTTTAAGGAGGGGGTCTGATTTTACAGAGTTTATAAATGCTTCACCTGATTTGGACAAAGGAAGGACAGAAACAATCCAATAAAAATGCATAGTTGGTTTCACAGTAAGCTTGCGTATATCTTGGTCATATATTTGTTATCTTAACCAATACTCCTACAAAACAGGAGTTGATAAGAACAGAATACTCAGTGAATTATTTAAAATCTTCTACTTAGGGCTGGGGATGTAGCTCAGTGACAGAATTGCATGCTTAGCATGTAGAAGGCTCCTGGGGTGATCTCTGCCATTAGAAAAATGTGATGTATTAATAACTAGATAGCAAGGAGACAATCAAAACTAGATCATGATCAGAAAGTTCTGTGTGGAGATGAGAAGACCTGATGATGGGGGTAGATGGGGAGGGGGGAAGGCAAAGAAAAATGATTAAGATTATACATATGTATATACTAATTCTCAAGATGAGAGTAATTATATGTATCACAAGCATATAGTAATGATAAAAGAAAAAGAGAAAGTTCTGCTGAGGCACCAGGATGGGTGGTAGACTAGCAACTGAGTGAGCATTAAGACACACTATTCTCCAGAAGTGTCTAAGCAGGTGCTAAGGACATGCTTGGGGATGTCCATCCTCCTTTCACTCTGCATAGAAACAGGAGTCCAGCGGGGACCATCCAGCTAGAGGACTCAGGAGGAGGCTGTTACTGCCAGTGAGTCTCCTACCTTCGCCCACGTTGGGTGTGTGGGTTTCACCTCGAGCCCAGGGTCCATCCTTATGAGGACACCGTGGGCTGGGGACTGACTCTGGCCTGAGAAGTGTGAAGAGTGAGGAGCCAGCCGGCTTTTGGTTAGTGAGCACAGCGGCCTGCTCTCCTGGAGTGCGCTGGGACAGGGGACAGGTGGTGGCTCTTGTTGTGCACGTGTGGGCCACACAAAAGACAAGGCCAGGGTGGGGGTCAGCTTGGGTCCATCCAGGGCTGAGACATAAAAGAATTAGGAAGAAGTGAGTGGAGTGTAGGAGGTGGGGGCGTAAAAAGAAGAGAATCTGCCCTAGGCCCAGTGGTACATCTATAACCCCGGATGCTCAGGAGATGAAGGCAAATATTGCATGTTTGAGGCCATTCAAGGACTCAGTAAGACTTTACCCAGCACAAAGACCCTGGTTTAATCCCAGCACTGCTCAAGAGGGACGGGGCAGGCCCAGGCTACTGCTCGTGTTTTCCTAACTTTAGAGGACCGCTTTCACCAGTGTGTGCGAATGGGGTGGGCTGGGGTCTTCGTGTGTAGAGTTCTATTTCTGAGTAAGTTTTGGATGACTGGTTACTACAAAGACTGGATGTATAATATATAGGTGTTGTATAATGTATAAGTCACAGATGAGTAATAAAATGAGAATATAAAAGTCAAAGAGTTTCCATGAAGAATTTGTTAAATATCTGGGGACTGAGCCTTAGGAATAAGATTGGAGCAGAGGCATGTGGCATTTTCCTCAGGCACTGAATCTTAACATCTGAGGTGTTCACACAGGTGCACACCAGGCCCCACACAGGAGTTGATGGATTTTGGGTACCACCTTAGTTTTATCTCAAGGATAACTATCCCTAGGACACACAAATCATTTCATTTTATTTTATTTTTTTGTTTGTTTTTGAGACAGGCTCTCACTCTGTAGCCCAGGCTGGCCTTGGACTCACAGCAATCCTCCTGTCTCAGCTTCCAGAGTCCTGGGATTGCAGGCATGTGTTACCACGCCCAGCTTATGTGGTACTGGGGAATTAACTCCAGTACTTAGCACTTGCTAGGCAAGCTCTTTAACCGCTGAGCCATTCCTCCAGACCCTAAGTTGTCATTATAAATTATGACCAGTGGGACTCACATTTCCTAACAAATTATGTTTCAGTTAAATTTAAAGGTGACTTCTGCTGTGTTCTGCAAAAAAGCTGCACTGTTGAGCCACTGTTGGTGGGTGTACATTTTAAACTGCTAGTACTGGATTTATGCTGTGATCTCTTTCCCTATATTCACCCCTTTCTGAGTAAAATTGGGAGTTCCTGGGCCAGCTGCTTAGAGGTGTTTTCTATGCTCAAAATTGGGAATATTTTTTCTGTGTAAATTTTGCCAGTGTGGAAATCAAATTAACAACAAGTATCTCACTCTTCCTAAACTCACAAATTGCAAAGTATTATAATTACTCTCTAAAGAAAAGCTAAAATAAATTATTATAGATGAATATACCACTTGCAAATATAGAAATCAGGAATACATTGTAGGAAGTTTCTTCAAATTGGCGAACAGCTTTCCTTCTGCTGAGCACCACAGTACAATGACACGTCTTAATCAGGTAGGGACACTGCTGAGGAAGGGGTCAGTACTGGCCACTCACTGCCTGAGCTCCCTGCTGGGTTCTTCTCCTCTGAGTTCCTAGCCTGAGCTTCAGGGGCAAGCAATCAAATAGGATGAAAGTTTGAGAAAGCTTTTGAGAAAACCTGTTCAATGTGTTCCCAACTGATCCTGGGTATGATGCACACTAAAAGAAAAAAAAATTGTCTGATGCTGAGGATCAAAGCTAGGCAAACACTGTACTACAGAGCTACAGTGCAGCCCAAAGAAAATCTCATGTACTAGAGAAATTGGTCTTTTTTTTATTTTCTCATTCCAGGCATAGCCAGAGTTTGAAAACAGCAAAGATTCTTAGATAAATGTGGAGGTTAACAAACAGACACAACAATTTCTTTCACTATTTATCTGGCAATCACTCATTGCCGTCCCCTAAAATAAGCCGTCTCCAAGCTTCTCCTGCTGCCAAATTCTTAATAAGCACCTATTATGTGCTGATTACTGTGGTGGACATTGAAAATTCCACATTCTATGAAGCCCACACCACACCTTCAAGGATTACATAAAAATACTTTAAATCTGATTTTTGTACTTAAAAATAATTACAAAAGATGTCCAGATTTATATTTAAATGTTCAGTTAACATCAGAATTTTGCTTAATTTCAGCATATTTTAAAAAAGTGATCATTTTTAAATGAGCTGATTAAAATGGCCTGCAGGGGCTGGATTAATAGCATAACAGTATAACAGTGAGACAGCGATTGCCTAGCAAGCACAAGGTCCTGAGTCTGATTCCTCAGCATCACATAAGTCAGGCATGGTGGTGCACACCTAAAATCCCAGCACTCAGGAAGTTGAGGCAGGAGGGCTGTCAGGAGTTTGAGGACAGTCTGGTTTACATAGTAAGTTCAAGACTAGCCTAGACTGTATAGCAAGACTCTGTCTAAAAATCCAACCAAACAAAAAGGTCTACAATCATAGTGAATAGTCATATCTGATTAAAAGCTAAATTATTCTAACAGAGACTGATGCAAATCTCATAGTTGTGTGTGAATTCAGTAAATATTCACTATCTCCTCTGTACCTTACAGGGATGCAATAAGTAAGACTCCCCCCTCCCCCCAGTCTCTGTCCGGGAAGCCCATGACTGGTTGGCTTGTGTTAGAGGACGCAGAAATACCTTCCTCAGTATCCCAGCACCCACAGTTCTACAGTGCCAGTGGCTTGCAGCCTGCAGTGGAAGACCAAAATGTTCTTATTAGAAAAGGAATGGATATCATGATGTCACCAAAGAAGACTGTTATACAGAATTCATGGTAAGAGATGGAAGAGGTGGGGTTTAAATAGAGGAAGTGACTGAGCAGCTTAGAGAAGAGGGGGATTTGAGCACCTGAAGGCAGAGCCAGAATCAAGTACTTATTTTTTCCCCAAACTGTCATACAGGGCAGTATCTGAGAACCACAGAAGCATTGAAAACAAAACAAAACAAAACAAGAGCAGAGGTAGGAAGGACAGAAACAAGTGAGATGGTGTTCAGAGAAATGAGGTCAAGGAGGAGATTTGGAAAGTTATAATGTGAGGTTGGGTGGGGTAGTCGGGTCTACAAAAACATTAGAAATTAGCACTCAACACGGGAGTCCACAAATATTTACTGGGGGCAGATCATCGTACCAAGTTCAAAGTGAGTTAAGATCATTGGCTGTGATCAGATCTGAGATGCCTGAGGTGGCAGGATGTGGAGGGAAGGACAGCTTAGAATCGCTGTGTTTCTTCACATATTGATTTTCTCAAAGCTCAGATACGGAAACAACTCAAAGATGTGAGCTGTTTGTCTAAAATGAACTGGAATGAGCAAGAGCCTAATCTCTTTATTTTTAATTTCTCCAAAATTATGCTTTTTGTTAGTATGCTTATAATATAATAATCACACTCAACTTGGGGAATAAGAACATATACATATCATGTCCCAGTGATTTTTACTTCCCCTTCCTGCCCTCTTGGCTCCCTTTTCCCCAGATCTCCTTCCCATTTCCACAGAAATCTCACACTCTCCTTTCTTCATACAGTCTTCCCTCCTCACCACAGATACTGTTTTCTGCAGTTTCAATTACCTGTGGTCCACCAGAATCCAAAAATATTAAATAGAAAATTCTAGACATGAACAAGTTATGAATTTTAAATAACTTTTGTTACAGTGTATTGTTTTCATCATTTTGTTTTATTGCTGTTGTTAAGGTCACACTGTACCTACTTTTAAAATTAAATTTTGTCATAGGTATACATTACAGGAAAAACAGTATACCTAGGGCCAATGCTGTCTGGTCCAGGCATCTCCTGAGGGTCCTGAAAGGTATCTACAAGGAGAGTGCTGTGATTTTATTCCAGCCAAAACATGTTAAATAAATGAACTGAATTCCTGCAGGGATAGGCCAGACCCGGGTTTCGGCACTAGCCTCATTCTGTGCTCTGTCATCTAAGCTGTAGCATCAACTCCCCTGAGGTCAGGAGACCTGAGTATCCAAGGACTCACTCAATTACACATAAATTATACTCCTTGCAATAAAATTCCAACAAAGCATCTGAATCCAACATCCTTACCTGCTGGTTTGATCTGGCATCACTGAAGCTTATTCTCTTCCCCAAGTCAACAATCACAGCATTCTTAGTTTCTCGGATGTGATCATCGCTCACTGGTTGAGAAGACTTTGTGTTTTTCTTCGTTAGTCCCTGGGATGGCCTGTAATATAAATTTACATTCAGCGTACCAGTCAGCTGGCAGAGAGGCCCAGAAACTAGAGTGGTTGAAATGACAATGAGGCACAAGCCTTCAACGGACATCTGTGGTACTGGAGAATCTGTTGTAGAGGACACAGGTGTATGGGCTCCATCTCTCTCTTTATCTGTCTTTATATATTTTATGTGTGGTGGGGAGGACAGACCCCAGGGCCTTTGTAACTATCTACCTCCCTAGCTCTTCTTGCTTTTTATTTTGAGACCCGATCTTGTTGAGTCTGTAAATTGTCCAAGCTGGGCTTGAACCTGTGATCCTCCTACCGCAGCCTCCCACAGTGCTGCAATCACAGGCGTTTGCCACCACGCTTGATTGTAATTAAAAAAACATTATTAAGAATTTCGAAGTCATCATGCCCTTTGTTCTGAGGTGTTCAAAATTTATTTAGTGTCTACGAGATAAGATTATCTGGGAACCCACTAATAAGGGTTCTGTCCCAGACCAAGCTATTCTATGATCCACGTGGTGGTGTCTCTCACCCTTAGACACCCAGGTGACACTCACAGGGAAGGCGCGCTTTTCGGCAGTCCCATAGCATTGGTGGGCGGGACCGTGGGGAGCGAAGGCAGAACCGAGCTGAGGAAAGCCACTGGGTTCTGAATCCGGCTGGTGGGAGAGACAGGGGTTGGGGACACACAATGGGGCTGGAACTGGTTGGCGAAGGCGAAGGCGGGTGGCGGCGGTGCTGGCTCCGCCAGAGGGCACGGCTCATTTGGGGTGGAAAATCCTCCTGCAGGTTTGGTTTGCGCGGAAGACTGAGAGACCAGGAGGCTTTCTTTGCTCACTGTCCTCTGAATCGTTTGGGGAGCGCTGCTCAAGGTGAACACTGGCGAGCTGGAGGGCGACGTGGCGGCCACCGCGGTGCTGGTGGAGGGGAAGAAGTGCTTGGGCCGCGCCAAGTTGAACGTCTGCGCCGCGGGGGCCTTCACCTGCTTGCTCGACACGGTCGTGGCCGTGGAGTTCAAAACACTCGCGTGGAAAGGAAGCTCCTTAGGTGACGAAGGGGATGAGTTTTGCAATTGCTGCTGCTCCAGCAGGACTTGGCTGTGAAGTTGCTGTAACTGAGTTGAGTCGCTGCACACGAGACAAGAGCGGGAGAGGAAATGTGTGAGCGGAACGTTATTTTTGTGGTAGTGTGGACCCAGCCCAGGGCCTACACACTGAGCTACACTCCCAGATCATTTTTATTTTATGTTTTAAGGCAGGGTCCTGCCATGTTGCCAAGTTGCCTAGGCTGGGCTCTAGCTTGTGATCCTCCTGGCTCAACCTCTAAGAGCAGACTGGCATCGGATGCTAGTTATAAACATGCCACTGAGGTGGCCTGAAAGCCAGGAATCAATCCCTGGTGAGCTGTTCTTTCTTTCTCCCTGAAGGCATCATACTCATTGGATTCCTTGCGCTGTGACACATAAAATGTTTATAAATTAGAAAAAGTAACTAGAGCCAACGTTCCTCTGGTTGGCAGTACTCGGAGTTCTGAGGACCAGGGCACAGTGTCCCCGCTTACGACGAGAGGCACTGAGCTGCGTGAGAGGGAGTTGCTACAGGGGTTGGATTCCCTCAGAGACTACACTGCGTGTACCTCTGTGCTTCCTCCTCCAGGCCCCGGAGTGGAATCCAGGACCTCGTCCATGCTACATAAGCATGCCAATGCTGTCACCTCCAGCCCTCTGCCTGTGGGCAAACCTTATCTAAGAAGCTGGACGAGTCTGTGTTCCTCATCCCTTCCTGATGACCAAAGCATGGCGAACATCTTCTCTGTTCAGAAAAGACAGACCTGGTCCTGGGCTCTACTCCTCTTTTCCTGGCTCAGGGCTCACTTCCACTCTCAAAGGTTTCCTGCTTTGAGTGATAAACTATACAGTCCCCTGATGACATTGTTTTTGACTCTTCCTAAATGGAGACAGAAAATTGAGCTGGGGCAGTTTCTCTATTAATAGGAATCTGTGTGACAGAGGCATCACCTGATTGGCCAAAAAGTCCCACGGTCTATTTAGTTACCATTCACAAACCAGGTTTTTTTTTTCAGTAGAGAAAACAGAGTCAAAAATCGTATGTGCGTGAAGTCGTCAAGGCAGCCACGTTCAGCTCCTGAGGGTGTCACCACGGGCACACCGCCTGTGGGAAGGTAGCGCCTCAAGGCCCTGCTTGGGTGTTCTTTGAAAACATGAGCTGCTTCTGAGACATGGAGGGTTCCCTGCCCACCATGAGATGAACTGGAGGAAAAAGATTCTGTGTTTTCAAACTATTAGGAATGTCAGCACCAATGAAGGTCAAAAGTTCTTTAATTTTTTTTTTTCTTCCTGTTTTGGGTGCTTGAATTTAAATTCAGTGCCTTGTGTGTGGGAAGCACAGTTCTCTGTCATCAAGCTGTGCCTTCCACCTTGATTTTTCTTAATTCTTGGAGCTTAACACACTTTCTCCTTGGTCACTAATATTTCCAATCACTTGAAGAGATGGAAATTCCACAAATTAAAGGCCCAATTCCACTGCCAGGGGATGCTACATACTGAGCAATCCTTTGTTCACCTAGGAAAAACCTCTTGTTGAGTTAAGCTAAGAACTCAGGAACATTGCTACTTGGTATGGCCAAATCCTCCCTCCAATTTTATTATTATTAATAATCATTTTATTTTATTTTATCTTTAGTACTAGGGATTGAACCTGGAGTCCTTGCATTGAGCTACATCTCTAGGCCTTTTTATGTTTTATTTTGAGACAAGGTCTTCCTAAGACACTAAACTGCCCAGGCAGGGCTCAAACATGATCCTCCTGCCTAAGCCTCCCAGATTGCTGAAATTATTGGCATGAGCCATCAAGACCAAGTTTTATATATGTGTGGATATATATATGTATATAATGTGGTGGTGGAGATCAAACCCAGGTCCTTATACATGGTAGGCAAGTACTCTTCCACTGAGCTATTCCCTTATCTACCCTCCCTTCATTTTAGGAACAGGTGTTTAAGCTGCGAGAAAAAAGTAATTTAATTAAACTGCAGCTATAGTTTTTAATTTTATTTTAGTTGAAAGATTAAACCATCAAAAGAAGAAATAATATTTTTGTTGAGCTGGGCATGATGGCACATGCTATTAATTCCATCTGCTTAGGAGATTGAGGCAGAAGGGTTTCATATTTGAGTCCAGCTTGGTCTACACAACAGCTTAGAGAGGAGACCCTGTCTTTAAAAAAAAAGTCTTGGTATGTAGCTTAATGTGAAGCACTGGGTAATTCCCCAGTTGCTTAAACAAACAAAATATTGTGGTTTTGATCTGGAATGTTCCCCCAATGCCTCATGTATTTGGATGTTGTGGATTATCTATGGAACCCTGTGATGTTAGGAGATGGGGGGCCTGGTCTGGAGAAGTGGATTATGGGTATGTGATAAAGGACAGGTGTGTGGCTGATTGTAGATTGCAGTCATGTGGACTGGATTACAGGTGTGTGGTGGGAGCTTAAACCTGGAAGGGGCAGAACACAGGCTGGGCACAGAAGAGGCAAATCACTGGGATGGGACCTGGAAGGATGTATGCTACTTCCAGCCTTCCTTGGGGACTTGACTTGGCTTCCTGTTTACAGTGCTGTGAGGAGATGTCCCCATCTCCACCTTCACCATGTCCTTCAATTGCCGGCTGCCCATGAATGGACTGTGACCTCCTGACGCTGTGAGCTAAAATAAACCTTTCCTCCCCAAAATTGTGCTGCCAGATGCTGAGTTACAACAACAAAAAGGTAACTAAGACACAAACAAACAAAACCTCTAAAAGCAATTTTGTTGAAAGTTCCTCAGGAAAATATCTACAAGAAACAATTGTTTCTGCTGGCATCAACTTTCCCCCTGGTCTCTAAGTATAAGATCTTAGTTTTTCTGAATCTCATATTTGGCAGGACCCATCCATATATAGAGTGTCCTGTGGTTTTTAGTAGATGTTTGTAGACTGACTAAATTTTAATCTGCTGACATTGCAGAAATATTTTTCTGTGCTATGGAAATTGTAGAGATATTACATGAAAAGGAACTTCAGACAGAAAAGGATGGTCAGTGGGCCAGGAAGTCATTCAGAATTGATTTTTTTGCCTTCCTTTCCATTGAGCAAAAGCTGAAATCATATTTTCTCCTTTAAATAAGACTTCAAATGGCACATTAGCCCTCTGCCATTCAGTGCAACATATTGGGTTACAGAAAATTGCAAACCTTAAACAAAATGGCATGTAGAGTGAATGTCAAATTATTTTGATTGTCTGAGATGCTGGAAGAGTTTGAGAATGTTGTCTTTTGTTTGAACAGTTTTTTTTTTAAATTAAGAAACCTCTTGCTTCTGAAAAAAAAACTTTTTAGATTAACTTATGAATGGCATCAGAGCAAAGAGTTGATTTCGTGGTTAACTAACTTTTATTCAGTCTTCTATTGACTCTACTTCGCTAGGTAGGGAGTGCAAATATGCCTGAGACACTGTGACCTACTGAGAGCAGAAGAGTCAAGATAAGCAAATATGTACAAATATTGCTAATATACAATAACCAGTGATTATTTATAAATAGCTTATGGAACTTATTTACCCTTTTCCTACCAAAGGCATGAAGTATGTTGAAAGGATAAAAAAAGATTAATTACCAAGCATACTATAATAGTTTTAAAATCCTGAGTAACACTTCTCAAAGTAACAGCTTGTCATACATTTCTATAAGCTCAGCTACTCAGGTTTGTTGCCATAAGGATTTCTGACATTGGATTTATACTCAGACTTTCTTGCCATAGATTTATCTGTTCTCTTCATTTACCTTAAAATATCTTCCTGACTCCCATTAACTTTGTTTAAATACATGAACTCTGAAGATTTAGAGCCTAATCTTGGCTCAACCATTCTCTGTGTGGTTTTGGGTTGTTTCTAGACTTTTCTGACCCTGGTAATCTTACAAGTAAAATTATGCCTCTTCATGTTGTTATGGAGATTGATAAGTCCCCTAAAATCTCTAAGTGATCAAGAAATGGTGACAGTTATATTTTTTAGCTTCTGAACTCCAAAAGGCCCATCTTAAGATTTGTAAGGATAAATATTAGAGTTTCAGAATTATAAAGAATCCAAAATAAGTAATTAGGGATTTTAAGTTTTTGAGAGAAAATGTGAGATAATCATAAAAATCTACCTGGGTATCAAAGACTTTTGAAAGCAGTTTTGGCAAACATTTTGGGCAGTGTGGGTTGAGCCAACTCTCCTGGCTCTGAAGGACAGCAAGTGTGCATCTTGTCCCAAAGTCTTGTCCAGTGACCTTCTCCTAATAGCCTGAGATCCACCATGGTGGGAGGAAACTGGCAAAGGCTGACAATAAGGTCTCTCTCAGCCCTGTCAGCTGCTAAGCATTTCCCAGGACATCCTGGTTAGGATAGCTAATTCTGAGTACATGTGCTGTGGCCTTGATAGGGCTCATTGTGCTAGTGACATAGTACAGTCACCTGGAGACTGTAAAACACAAACAGACCTCATTGATCTAGGCACCACAGTTCAGAGATTAAACTGGCCTGGGAAGAGATTCAGGCATAGTTATTATTATCTTTTTTAAATGTAGTCCAGTTGTTCTTAAACTTTAGCCAGCTTCAGATTCTCCTGTAGGGCTGCTTAAAACAGACTTCTGGCTGGATATGGTGGTACAGGCTTGTGATCTCAAAACTTTGGGAGGCTGAGGGAAGAGAATCATAAACATGAGCCCAGCTTGGGCAAATTAGTGATTTAGCAAGACTCTGCCTCAAAATATAAATAAAAAGTGGGGGGGGGGGGTTGATGGGAATGGATGGAGCTGTCCTGGGGTTAATTCTTTGTGCTGTAAGGAGGGAGGGAGGGAGGGGGAGAGAGAAAGAGAGAGAGAGAGAGAGAGAGAGAGAGAGAGAGAGAGAGAGAGAGGGAGATTTCTGGGCCTACCCTTAGGGAGTCTGATTCAGTAGGTCAGGGTCGAGCCCAAGAATGACTTTGCCAGTCCACCTACCTGAAGGCTCTAGGTGACTCTACATGCATCCATGACTTAGAACCACTGCTCAAAAATTTTTCACTTGCTTCCAAAATATAGGCTTTTTAGTATATTCTGATTGTGGTCTGATGTTTTACTTACTTATAAATGTTAATTATTGCTTCTGTGTCCTGGGTTTGGAGGGGGTAGTGGGTACAGAGGGTGGTAACTCAGGTTAGTTCTTTAATTCTAGACCAGTGTTTTCCAAACTGGCTGCAAATTAAATAATGAACTGTGGAGAGATTCTGATTCAATTGGGATGAAAGGCATAAATATAATTTAAAGCTCATATTTTATTCTTGAGTATGGCAAGCTGAAGAGTCACTGCTTTAGGCAGCTTGGTATTTATGTTGAAAATTTCAAAGTCAGAATTATCTGGGCTTAGATAACAGAGTGCTTGAAAACAATAGCCTTCCTTGCATTCCCAGTTTTAAGATCTATATCATCTCTGTTTTCTATATGAATGGTAAATAGAAAGGAATAAGCAAAAAAAAAAAAAAACCTGTGTCCTTGAGAAAAACGAGTCTGTATTTGAATGCAATATCTGTGAAGTTTAAATCAATGTGGTTAAAACTCTTACGAGAAAATCCCAACACGAAGAAATGGTAAATATTTGTGGTGATGAATAGGCTAATTACTCTGATTAGATCATTACTCGTTGGATACATGTATCAAGATGCTGTGCCCCATAAATATGTACAACTCTTGTATGTCATAAAAAGTAGAAAATCTATAGGTATATAAATTCATGAAGTGTGTGCGCACATAAACACATGCATTCATCTCTATAGTAATATAAACATACACCCATAATTAAGAGAAAACTTTAAGGAAGGCAATGAACCCCAGCATATAGCACTGAGGAGTGGCTTCTGAGAGAGTAGCATTACACATCTTAGCAGAAAGAATTTTCTTTCATTCATTGAAATTCTCATATGGTAGACATCACCATATATTTCGTTGTCCCCTTTGTAAAGCACCTGATATATCCATGGTGGCAATGCTGCCGCTAACGCTCAGCCTCCTTTGCAATGAGTATACCATATGACTAAATTCTAGCCATGAGATATGGGTAGCTGATGTTGGGTGAGACTTTTAAGAAATCTCCTTCCAAGGGCTTCTGACGCCATGAATGTGATTTCTGCTCATTTGCCCTTCCAGCTGTCTAAACTAGGTCACCAGCCATCCTGGGCCATAAAGAGTCCCAGGGAAGAGGCTAGTGTTGGTGATAACAGAAAAGAAAGAAAGGAGACTGGGTTCTTCATGATCCTGGAACCATCTGAATAGTCCCAGGTGCCCTGTCTACTTCCTTGTGTGAGAGAAAACAAACCTTCGTGTGTTTAACTCCTGTTAATTTGCATTTTTTGTAATATAAAACTCAACCTTAACTGACATACCTTACAGCCCCTAACATAATACCTGGGTAAGAGAAAACCCTACAAAGAAGACAATCCCCAAGGAAGCTGTTTGGAACTACTTATTTCCCACAATTCCCTTCTCTGGGAAGTTCTACCCACAGTTCCTGATTTGATCCATGTAACTCTTCTTCCTTCCAAACATAAATACTTTAGCTGCACAGTGAAATGGTTGCTTGACCAGGAGACACCAATTAGAGTTTAGAATCAAGCTTTGTTTGTTTGTAGTGCTAGGAACAGACTCCAACGCCTTCACCCTCTTCTACTTCGTACTCTCCAGCCCATTTTTTGGTTTTGACTTTAAGACAAGATCTTGCTAAGGTGCCCAAGCTTGATCCTCCTGCCTCAGCCTCTCAAGTATTGAGATTACAGGTCTGTGCCAGGAGGCCCAGTAAGAATCATACTATTGAGTATGTCTAGTTACTCTCTTCTAGCTACTGCTAACACTTCAGAATCGTGGATCACCACCTTAAGAGGTACAAAGTTTGATCCAATCACCTCTCTCCACGCTTTAGCCTGTTAGTATCCTGACAATCCATCCTTGGGGAGGCAGATCTGAGGCCTGGTTTCCTGTCTCCACAGGCGGCTGCTGCACGATGAACTCTTTTGCAAAAGTCAATTCAGTGATTAGCTACTGCGTGGTGGGCAAAATGGGCCCAGATCAGTCACAGAATGAAACAAAGGGAGCTAGTGCAGGGCCCGCATCATGGTCACCCCTGAGCATACAGAGTGGGAGCGCTGCTGCTGCAGATGTTGATAGTTACAGGTTAATGGAATTATAAACACAATTTGTATTATGTTTATGTGTGAATGAAATGCATATTGCTTTGCCCTGGATGAACATGAAACATTGCAAGCTGGCCGAAGCTCCCTAGAGGGTTCTGCCACCGACCACTACAGTTTCCTGGGCACAGTTGGAAAACTATGGCTTCTTTCATCCTATGACATTTATGCAAATCTGCTGTGATTACTGTAGTGTGTTCTGCAACAACGCTTTTAATTTTTACTCACAGTTTAGGCTTGGCCAGCACCGGAGGGGGCTCTTTGACAGGTGAGGAAGGCTCCGGGATTTTTGTCACCTGCCCGTTGAACCTCTCAGGGAATGAATTGGGCCTGGCTTGGCTGGCATTTGCCGTGCCACCCTCAGAGGACACGTCGCTCCCTTTGTCATCTTCCGGGAGTTTGAAGTGCACACGCAGCCCGCTCCTAGAGCTGGACCGGGGCTCATTGTGGTTCACCAGGACCCCTTCCAGTTTGGGCTTGGGAGGCTCTGAAGAAGGTGGCTCGGGTTTGGCAGGGGCCACTTGAGGCTCCCCAACAGCCAGGTGGCTGCTGGAGTTGGCTGAGTGGATAGCCCCGTTGTTGCTGAGGTCTTCATTTCCTGCAAGGACAATCACAGACCGGGGCTCTTAGCCTGACCTGCCTCCCAACACCCAGACGGGCTTGTGACCTCTGGCTGGAGCATGCAGACTACTGGGAAGTGTTCGCGCCAGGTGCCTTCCACGTGGGAAAATGCTTGTTAACATCAGGGCAGAATCTGGGGCATTAAAGGATGGTGAGGACGCAGGAAACAAAATCTAGCTAAGAAATCTAACTTCTCCTTTGGAAAGAGTGTAAGAAGTTTCTGTAAGACCAAGGAGGTGTTCCCTCAGGAAGTACCAGAGCAACAGTGGATGACTGGGGTGGGGGTGGTGGCTCCTTCAGGTGCAGCAAGAAACTGAAATTGGGCATCGCTGAAGAATACTTGCCTCAATAATTCAACTCTTTTTTGATTTCTATGGGAAGCAGTAAGGAAGGGTGCTCACATCGAAGTTCCCGGTCTGGACCGTTCTCACGCTTCCGGAGGCCTTACCTCTCACGTCCAGCTGTGCGATGCTGGACACTGTGCCGTATTTGTTGCTGGCCGTACACGTGAAGCACCCGGAGTCTTCTGCAAACACCTCAGCAATGACCAAGGTGCAAATTTCCTCTATATGCCAGTAAGACAGAAGGATTACTGACTTGATCATAAAAATGGAATTATTACTGATACATGAAATTTACTGATATCTGATTATGATTCTACAAAAGTCAATAATTGTGCTGGGCTTGGTGGTGCAGGCTGTAATGCCAGCATTCTGCAAGGCTGAGGTAGGAAGATGGAACCCAGCCTAGACGATTTAGCAATGTAATAAGATCCTATCTCAAAATAAAAAATAAAAATGGGCTGGAGATATATCTCAGTATAGGGGCTCTGGACTTGATCCTTTGTACAAAAGAAGTCAATGAATATAGTAATTAAAAAAACCAATTAGTCAAAATATGTATTTAATTTAATTGATTGATTAGCAAACATAACAAGGTAAAAAGTAGAACCAGTAACACCATGCAGACAGGCTGAATATTGACAAGGGGAATTTGTAGTAATAGGTTGCATATTAAAGCACAGCAGTTATTTAACAATTTTTATGGCATCAATCCAGATGGCAAAAGTAGAACTGAGAATAAACTTAAACATCACAAAAACAAATTCAGTGTCAAAAAATCTGTATGTAAAAATAACAGGACTAATAACACATTTTTAAAACTCAGATATCTCATTACTTCCATGGGAAATTTTTGCAAAGAGGTAATTTTAGGCAACAGCTACAATTTAAAGTTAGACATTATTTTGCTTCAATAGTAATAATCAGTTAGTAGAGTAAATCAGAAGCCTGGGTGACAGAAGAGTGAAATGTGTTTCTACTTTTGTAAATACTATGGTAATTCTTATGGATTACTCTGATACATAGTATGAACCCCTGTGGTTAACACAGAAGTGATTCTTGGATAGAACCATATGTCTATAGACTAAAATTTTTACAGTTGGGCATTCCTTGACAACTGATGAAGTGGAGATATAAGACAGTTAGTTATATGAACCTCCAGTTATCACACAGTGGCTCCAACAAACAAAATTATTGAAGCAGAGTTATATTTGGAGAAACTTGGCAGCTCAGTGTTTCATAACAACCAAATTAAATGAATAGACCACGCTAAAAAAACTGGACACAGGCCACGGTGAACAGTATCAACTAGTCCTTATGACAGTAGGCCCAGTCTGTCTTGACTACCCAACCAAGGCCTAGTGCAGGGCCATCAACACAGATACTCAAGGTCTATTTCTGGAATGCCCTTCCATTTGGTGTCAGGAGAGAATTATAACAACAAAATTTATTTTTTTAAAAAATGAAATTTCAAATTATGTTTCTTGCCCTGGGTTACAAATATAACCCTGTGTTTCAGAATGATCACAGAAAGGGCATTTGGATGTCTGTGCTTTGGTTTATGAGTGACTTATATTTTTTAGCCCTAAGGGCTTAACTTACTTTTACTTCTGTCTCATCTTAATATTTTTGCAACCAAATCTGTCAAGATCACAAACAATTTACTGAAACTCTGCAGTTTTCAAAATTGGATGCATAAAAGTTCAGACAAATAGGTTAGAGGATTGGAATTGGCCTGGCATGATAGTCACTGCTCTGCCCAGTTTTGGGAGGGCATGAGCAGGAGTCAAGGACAGAGGGTAAATATACCTATGAAACATTTCTCAAAATTAATAGCTATATTTATACCAGGAATTAGTACACATGCCACATTTTTACATGCTCTAGTCCTTTCCTCTTATAATAATACCTACAGTTCATTTAGAACTTTCTAACACATTATTTTCACTTCTTGTAGACACCAACGTGCTTTCATCTCTCTCTCTCTCTCTCTCTCTCTCTCTCTCTCTCTCTCTCTCTCTCTGTGTGTGTGTGTGTGTGTGTGTATGAAATCCACTCATCACATAATGATAAACTAAAGTTGATCTTACCTGGCTCTGCCATGGATCGAGGTTCTAAAAGAAAGCAAAAACAAAATTAAAAGATCCCAAACATTTACACTGTTGAGAGGCTACGTTTTCCTCCAAAGTTCCCCTTAGAATTTCACATTCTTTTGTAAACTCAAGAGCAATTTGATAATATTAATGTGTCCGGGTTACATAAAATGATCTAAACACCAGTGACCTCAACAGACATGCAGAGGGCAGCGTGAGAGCGGCTAAGTGATGCTGCTGCATCCTAGAACAACACCTTGGGCCACCCAGGGTGGGTCATCCTGAGGCCGACGTATCCTGAGTTAGCAGGGACTCTGGAATGACTTGCTTTCATTGGAATCCATCCAGCCTTACCAAAAACACAAGTTTGTGAGGATTGGGAAACCATTTTTGACCTTGGGCCATTGTTTCCTAACAAAACATAAAAATACCTTTTGTTCTGAGGTCTCTAAGATCAAGAGTCTGAGGACAGGTAATAGATCCCTTAAGAGCATTTTCTTTACCTTAAAATTCTTTGCTTTTCTGAAAGTGGCCACTGTGATGCTAAATATAGGTGTCCAATGAACATTTATCGAATTACAAGCATTCAATAAGCAGTTGTTGAATTTAATTACATTAATTACAATCGTCTTCATAAATAGAGCTACTGAAGTTTTTTTCTTTTAAATTGAATGATATTCAGAATTTATAATTGTTGCTGCTACTGCTATTAAAAACAGAAAGTAGTTATGAATCATGTGTCTACTACTATTTGTGATAGGAAGAAAAAAATTCACAAGAAAGCAAATAACTCATGACAAATTGATCAGTATGTGAAGTAATGCATATATTATTAATAGCTTGATGGAGCCATTCCATAATGAGTACATATCTCAAAGCATCACATTGTACATGAGAAATTAATTATACAGTATTTATCAGTAATCAGTAATCAAAATTACAAAGAGGAGTCTAATGTCCCATGCCTTAGGCATACAGTGAATTTTGTGTTCTTTTCCCCCCAAAAATAAACAATGGAAGTAAATAGTAATAAATATTATAGAAAAATGAAAAAAAATAGAAAGGAAAGAAAAGCAACTGACCCCAGACCCACTGCCCAGAGAAGGACTACCAACCCCTTAGCATAGCTCCTTCCCAAGTTTTTTAATGATGTGTTGTCTGAACAGTCAACAAACATGTCTGTTTAGAAAGAAAAGTAAGCCAGGTGAGGTGGTATAAACCATTCTTATAATGATAAAAAAGCATAAAAACCCAGTATGAAGCAAGGAGAAACAAAGACCTACATAAACATGAAAAAAGTGCCATCCTACAGCTAATTAATAAGGTACAGATTAAAATAACTTTTCTTATGTAGATTTTTTTTGATACAGGGTTTTATTCTATAGCCCAGGCTGGTCCTGTACTCACTATGGAGCCCAGGCTGGCCTCAACTCACTGCAATCTTCCTGCCTCACCTTCTCGAGTGCTGGGATTACAGTGTGTGGCACTGTGGAGTGGGGGAATCGAACCTTGGGCCTCACGCTTCCTAGCCAAAGGCTCTAATCACTGAGCTATGCCCCCAGCTGCATAATTTCTATAAAATTAGAGAAGTTTTTATAATAGCTAATATCCATTGTGGGCCAAGGTGTGAGACTTTTGCGAGTCTGTTTCTTTAGCACTAGTGATGACAGAGTGTAGCTGGGGCAACACGTATCCCCAAGCCACCAGGCCAGACTTTGTTTACTCCTGGAATCCCTGCATTATTACCTATAGCAACACATTCTTTCACAACTGGGTGTGATTGTCCTAAATGTAGCTCAGTATTTTGGGATGGCATTTTGACAATATATATTGGGAGCAAAAATAAATATCATTTCATAGCAGCAATTCAGTACTAAAACTATGTTCTAAGGCAATAACCAGTCACAAAGGTTTGCTCTGTTAACATGCATTGAAGCATAGTTTATGATAGTAAAAATCTGTAAGCAAGTTCAGCGTTTAGCAGTAGAAGATTAACTAAATATGAAATTGATATTACTGCCTTATTTTTAAAAGTAAGAAATCTAGCTGAAGGAGGGTCACAAGTCAGAGCCCAGTGTGAGCTGTTAAGTGATTCAACAAGACCGTCTCAAGCAAGCAAGCAAGCAGTAGCAATTAGCTCAGTGCAGAGGCCCTCAGTTCAATCTCCAGTGCCTCAAAAAAAGAATAAATCAATATGTTAATGTAGAATGATGTCCATGAAATGATGAATAAAAAACCAATTTACATAAAGATGTCTGACTCATTTTTATTTCAAAATACATACATGGAAAAATATTGGAGAATGAATATAAACTAAAATATTAACAGAGTTCAGCTTTGAGGAATGTGATGACAGGTGCTTGTTGTTTTAGTTTTTTTTTTTAACTATACTCTTCCTTCATTGCAATACATACAAAAAATTAGAGAAATAGTTTTAAAGCAGCTTACTCTTTTGTAGAATTCTAAAATCTGGAGAGTCTTCTATCAGGGTCCCCTCTCTATACCATTCCACTTTGGGGGACGGGGCTCCTTTTACTCTGCATTCGAAGACAACGAGCTGGCCCTCGGAGGCTGACAAATTTTGTAGCATCTAGAATAAGAATAATATTGTGAGAACAGCAACACATACACTACAGGAAAAGACCTTATCTCGTCCCAATTTTGATTTTCTCCAAATCTACATCTCCGGAAGCTTCGATCCTGCGGATGTACATTGAGTCTCTGCAGATAGACTCATCTGGCTCCTATAAAGCTCTTTTCTTATTATTTTCTTTATTGCATATCATGTGAATTTATTAAATATTAGGCAAATCATATTGAATTATGTAACTAATTTTCAGTAAAGTACTTCTGTTCTTTTTAATTTTTATTATTTATTTTTTTAAAAGACAGGATCTCACTGTGTAGCCCAGGCTGACCTTGAACTGACAGAAATCCTCCTGCCTCAGACTCCCTAGTGCTGGGATTACAGGCGTGCACCACTATGCACAGCTTATATGGTGCTTGGAAATCAAACCCAGGGCCTTGAGCTTGCTAGGCAAGCACTTTAACCACTGAGCTACTTCTCCAGCCCTGAGTACTTCTGTTTTTAAATGCCTACGTGAAGTTTGGTTTACAGAAACAATAACAATAATAATGTAAAAGTCTACAGTGACTCTCTACTATTTTACATAATAGTAGTATGTTGCCCCCAAAGGGAAGTTGTTGTACACAGTGTGGATCAGCTCTCTGGCCCTAGGGGCTGATTTCATCTTCCCCAGCTTTGCCTAGTTTTCATTCTGTCATCTTGGAAATTGATTTTTGTTTTGCTGTTTGTTTTTCCTTACATGGCCTTTTGTTGTTGGGATGGTTGGGATGGAAGTCAAGGCCCCAGATGTGCTAAGCACGTGGTGCTTAACCACTGAGCCACAGATCTACCAGCTCTCCTTAGAGGGTCTTTACGGTATAGTATTGTTGTTAGAAGCAATGACAGTCTTTATAAGATTATAGTAGCCAGTGGAGTTTTAAAGTTTACCACAGTTTACTAGAAGCTTACCAAAGTCATGTAGAACTGTAAAATATCAATGAGTGCTATAGTAGACTCATGAGAGAAACAACATTCATTTTTCTTTCAGAACCACTTTGTGCTCATTATGAAGAGGAAATGCCAGAACCCTGCCTGCAAAAGACCTCTTTGAGAAATTATGTTGCTCAGAATTTAGACCCACACTTTGTTTGACTATGAAATGCTTCTTTGGCATATAGGTAAGCATATTCTTATGTTTTTATTTTTGGCCCAAGATTGCAAACATTGAAATGTTCTCATTAAGCTTACTCTACAAACTTTTTATGTAACAAATGCTGCAAAGTTCTCTACTACTACAAATTTTTGAACTTGGATTTGGGAAATTCTGGCTCATAATACAATTGGAAAGCTAGTAGTTTTTTTTTTCTTTTGTCATTCACTCATAGTCTGTTTTTTTTCAGCTCTTATATAAACAATTTAGAATATTTTGTGCCTGGCCTTATCACATTTGTCAAAGGAGTACAGGCGTAGGGATGACTACAAGATTTTAGCATTGTAGTAAGACCTGTAATTCAAAACTATACGTAAGTTCCATAGGAGTTGTGCTCTGGTGCATTAAAGGCTCAACTCCATTGTAAACCTTAAATTTTGCACGTATACATATCAATAAAATGGGAAAAAAAGTATACATAAGTAAGTTGGTATTACGACAAGCAGGGGGCACTGTAGTTCAACATCAGTGTTTTGTTCTCTGAGGTTCCAATTTGTTTGCTGAAGTAATTCACATGAGAACAGCACAAGTTAGTTTCTGAATGGATGAAGAGCTGCTTAATTTTAAAAAATCTGGTCATTGTTCATTTCTCCAAAACATCGTCTAGTGTCAGGAGATCAGGAAATATCCCCGAGTCTTTGGTATTATTGGAAAACTGGTAGATATGTTCTCTGCCCTGAACTCTGAGCAAATTCTGGCCAAAATGGCGGCTTTAGGGTGTACTTTAACTTTGATGGCAGTCAAATGTTTCCCTGGAATTGTAGACTTTTTATTCTTTCTTGGAGTAAACAAATTAGGAACTCCCTTTCTTCCCACTGTGAAGGTAGTAGAGACAGAAGGAATCAAGTAAGTGAAATATGGCTCATTTGCAAAAATGGGTGTAAGCATAATGAAGTCAATCTATGTACTCACATGTAGCTTGCAGTTCAGCTCACATGCATGAGCTAGTGCTGGATTTCAGAGGAAATTCCAGAGCCCTGCTTGCAAAAGACCTCCTTGAGAGATTATGTTGCTCAGAATTTAGACCCACACTAGTTAGTTATTATTCATTTAACATTGAAAGCCAAGACTTGGTTTTACATAAGTGGCCAACCAAAATACTCACAGTCCTACAGTACATGGAACAGGCCCACTAGCGTCAATGACAGGAGATGGAAGTGCATTCTGGTGTAAATTAATATTCAGTAGAGTAGATGTCAAGGGTCACCTTACACACCACTTAGAAAAAGTTGTTGAAAAATCATAATTATAAGAACAATGACAATTGTTCTTGCTGAAAATTTCTAAGAATTCTCAAATTAGGAAGGAATTAGTTCATGTTGTCAACCATCAGGGTATAGTTTCACCATTAAAATGTAGCACAGATGATACTACCTACATCAATCATAGCAGGAGGTCTTAGGGTGTTCCTTATACCATGATGCTATGGTTTGCATAGGGTTAAAGTGTGTCTCTGGAAGTTCAGTGTGTTGGAACCTTAGTCCCTCATGTGACAATGTTAAGAGGTGATAAGATCTAGTGGGAAACATTCCTGACTCCTCCACTGAGGCTTCCAGGGCTGTCATAGGAACTCTTTCTCTCTCCTAGACACTTGTGATGCCATCTGCATGAACTCCTCACCAAGGCTAAGCTGATACCAGTGCCATGCCCTTGAACCTCGAATACTGATCTTAATAACCCCCTTTCCCTTATAAAGTACTCACCCTCAGGTATTTCATTATAGTAACAGAAAACAGACTAATACACATGAAGTATAGGGACTTGACCACTTGTCTTCATTAAAAACAAGGAAAATGAAACAGTCATTTGGCAAATAATAAGTTAATCTTCACTAGGAATTATGGATTTGGACTAAAATTATTATAACCAAAGGTCTGTAACCTCATGAGGGAAACAGTGTTCAAAGTGCAAATCCATCTTGTGTGTCATTATACTGATTATCTGAGAGGGTATTCTTTGTAGGATGACTGGACAACACAAAGCCTTGAAAAACATGCCTTCCACAGTCACATGACATTAGATGTATTTTCTCTAATCTTCATAGAGACACTGTAAAGCCACAAAGAATTTCCCGTTGTCTGAAATGCAAGCATTTAGCACAGAGTAAACATTACTATGTGTCTTTTTTTTTCTGTCCTACACTCTATGAAAGATGCTCTAAGAGTGAGTTGAAAAGGGAATAGTTGCTGCTTAGTAGATCCCTTTCCACAAGTAAAATTCAGGAACAGTTTCAGAAAGAGTATCTCTCTGATTGGCTAAAAGATATCAGCTACAGGCTCTATTTTGTCACTTTATTCATCTTAAAATGCAGTTGTTACTTTTGCACCTCGGGCCCAGCTACAGGTGAATGTTTTAGGCAGAAGGTGTATCAGAGCAATTTTTACTGATAAAGAACTGTTCAAAGGCTCTTTGGCCCTTGCTTGTCACAGGTGCCACAGATAACAGTTGAGTCAGAAAATTCCCTGAAATTGATGGCATGGGGAGAGAGGTCCATGAAATCTTCACAAATCTGGATCCGGCTCCTGGCCCAGTTATTTCAGGGATTCCTGCCTCTGCTGTTATATAATGTGGTGCTCTTCACATTCTCACTTCCCCTGCCCCCTTGCACTCTTCAAATTACTGCTGAAGCAGCTGGAGCCAGGGCTGCTGCCACCTTGACAGCCCGCCAGAGCAGCTGCTCTCTAGTGGGAGCGGGGACGGGGGCAAGATTCTAATTTGATCACCCACCTCCCTCCGCACAGCGAGTGCTGTTTCCCTCGGTATATGCGGAGGGGAAATACTTTTGATACTCGTAGGAGATGGGCGATAGGCTACCTCCATTAAAGTTAAAAAGTATTTAATAACAGGTCAGCTGGGTAGAAGGATTCTAAGTCTGATCCCAGCCTGAGCCATTTGGTGACTTACCCTGCCTCAAAAAGGCAGCTGGGGTGGGGATGTAGCACAGAGTAAGGCCCTGGGTTCAATCGCTAGTACAAAACAAACAAGAAAACTCTTCCCCAAACCCTAAATACTCTTTTATCTCCAAAAGAGAAAAACGGGTTAAATAGGACTCTGCTAATAGCTGTTTTTTAAAAAATGGCTTCTTGCCATAATTGGCAAAGAAGTGTTTTGTTGGGCAGTATAGATAGTGAGTCACAGGGATGGAATGCCAGAGTCCTGAAGAAGTAAACAGAGTACGAATAACCTGGACAAACATATGCAAACGATCTAATCTGTTATCATTGCTCAGGGCCACGTGATCTTGCCACTGGTAGCTCTGACTCAGGAATTTGCTAAAGACACTGGCAGGGACGGTGACCTCCATCTTGCCCTTCCAGATGGAAACTAACGCAAGCACGCCATTGCTGATAAGTCTCTCTGGAATTCGAACGGCAGCCTATCCTGGCGTCCTCTGTCTGAACAATCCCAATCCCATTTATGGAGGCAAAAGCACCCAATCCGAGGGTGGAGGCTCAGAGTTTGGGTCTGAGTCGTGAGGGCCACATGCCCACAGTGGAGCTGATGCTTATGGAGATTTTACCTAATGAATGAATAATTCATTTCCCCAACTGTGATTTTCAAGGTCCTATGTATATATGCCAGTGAGCACATGCAATTAGAAAGAGAGGCTAAAAGCCAATCAGAGTCACCACACAAGGCAGCCACATCTGACCCTCCATTAACCTATCCTTTCATTTTTCCTTTCTTTTTCGTGTTGCTTGGGCTTGAACTCAGGGTTTCATGCTTACTCAGCAAAGTTACTCATGCACTACTGAGCTAACCCTCCTCAACCCCACCAGCCCTAAACTTTTGGAACTATTATTACCTTTACTAAATTCTGTCTGGCTTTGATCATGCTATGACCTTTATGAACTTATATTTATTAGCTTTTCTATGTATTTATTAGGGATAGCTATCAAGGTGATGGAACAAATAGGAAAGTAAGCTTTACCTATGGTAAATGTACCAGATGGATGCTCAAATGTGCATACATGAAACACAGAGCACCTAAGGCTTGACATTGAGAGGAGAGAAGGACACCTCTGGGGTCACCTATCTGGCTGGGCAGATGGTGTCAAAGATGGGAAGAGAGGAGACTTTGCTGGGATTGGGTATCAACTATGCACTGGCTTAGCAGCCTTTGAGGAATCAGCACTATGTCTAAGGTGTGACAAGTAGATGTGACAAATTCAAGTAAGGGTGCTGATTTCTATGGCACTTATGCCAGTGTTAAGGCTAGGTGATTTAATGGTGACAATAAAAGATGGAAGAAATAGTTCTATCAGCTGTATTTCTCTCTCTCTCTCTCTCTCTCTCTCTCTCTCTCACACACACACACACACACACACACACACACACACTCTCTCTCTCTCTCTCTCTCTCTCTCTCTCTCTCTCTCACAAACACCCATCCACCTGTAATTTCCCATCAAAGTTCTTGTATCCACCAAGTCACAAATTGTTACTTTCCTATTTTCAGTCCTTGAGAATACTAAAGCTGAAGTGTCAGGTGTGGGCTCTAGGGAATAAAACCCTAAAAAATCAAGAGACATCTTGTTTCATGTAAGACAATGTGCCTAAATGACATGGAGGTGGGCAAACAATGGCCCACACCAGACTCCATGCTGGCCTATGGAAGCCATCTTGAATGAGCTGATATTGTGGAACTTCCCCGAAACACCAAATGCGTCTGTGGAAGTTGTGGATTTAACTCTTCGTTTGAATATTGTTACTTGTTGGAAAAGATCTTTCTGCTTAAAATTCAGGATTTCTTGCCTTCTGGACTATTGGCATTTATGCTTGATAGCTCTGTGTTATAGAAGGCTGTTACTGTAAGCACTCCAGGATGTTTAGCAGCATTCCTGGATGCCATTGGTCAGCTCTTGTTATGACAACCAAAATCATCTCCAGAAATTCCAAATGACCGTTGGTGAACAAAATTAACCATGGTTGATAACTACTGTTCTAAACAAAAGCACATTTTCTAGAAGATAAAATTTCTTTGGGCCTAAGTTTGGTTTCACATAAACAGTAAGCAATGAATCCAATGAGACTCAGTATTTTCACCTTTAAACTTAATTTCTTGAGTGACAAACACACATATTTTCTGTTAATAAGGATAAGAGCCATAAAGTGGGAGAATTTCTTTCTAGTGCTAATTCTGCCACTAACTAGTCCTGTGAGTTTGGCAACATAGCTTAATCTCTCTGACTCTCCCTTGGTTTTCTCTTTTGTAAATGAAAGTGCCTGTCTGAACTTTCCAGTTCTAAATACAAAGACTATGTGACTCAGAATTTGCTGACACCCCAGTAGCTGACACCATATAACAGAAAAAGAAAGCTCTTTGTCCTTGAGAGAGGCTTTATATTAAATCTCCCAAAAATATTTAACTCCATCTCCTTAAGCACATATGCCAGGTCCCTGCAATCAGATTCTTCTGAGTCAGTCCAGAGAAGGCTCTGGAGTAGCCCTTGAATATGGCTATTTCCAAGCCCTAGAATGGCCATAGACATCGTTGTGATGGTGGAAGGGGGTAGACATTTCTCTCATCACAAAAACTGTTATTAAAGCGGTGCATGGCTGTATTCTAATATACTCTGGAGGCTGACACAGGGGAATGTCAAGTTTGAGACTAGCCTGGGGAATTTAGTGAGAATCTGTTTATTTATTTATTTTTTATTTTTTTAAGTTGAGGTTGTAGCTCAATGACAGAGTGCTTTGCCAGCATGTGTGAGGCCCTGGGTTTTGTCCCCAGCACTGGGGACAATGATAACAGCAGCAAAAACCCAACAACAGAAAACCACCTTGATTAAAATCCAGGATGTGGAGCTGGAAGAAAAGCACAGTAGTTAGAGTAGTTACAGTGCTTGCCTAGTGAGCATGAAGCCCTGAGTGTTCAATTCCTTCAGCACCACGTAAGCTGTTGGTGGTGGGGTGGGGTTGGGGTTTGGGGGAGGGGAAGCTTTGGAATAAAAAAAACCTAGAGCTTCAATTGATATGGTAATCAATTCCCTATCCCCAAAAGAGAAACCTTAAGTGCTATAAACTCTAGTTATTAGAGCTCAAAACAATGAGATCATATCAGTAAATCTAGGATCTTATGACTTTGTCTTGGTGATATGCTGTTTTTAAAACCATGACAAAAATAAAGAAATCTTAGTTTGGTTACCTTTGTAAATACGGGTGCTGCAATGATAGGTTTTCCATCCAGTCCGTGCAGATAGTTGGTAGGACTTTGACACTGTCAGAAGGGAACCGTGGATAGATTCATTGTCACTGAAATTATTACACAGGTACACAGAGGTAACAAACTACAGAATTTGGTGTATAAAATTGATCTCAAACCAAAGGACTGATGTTTTCTAAGTTTATGAATCACAGACTTCAAATTTTTGACTGATTTGCTTGCATCTCTTTGTAGGCCATGGTGGCCATAAATTATGTTCTTTCTAGTCCCCTTTTAAATGAATGGATCCATGTAATTGGTCCTAAACCCCCCTACCCCCACCCCAGAGGTCCCACAAAGCCCGGGGGCTGCACAGATCGCTTTGAAAACCAATGAGTTAAAACTAAAATTGGCCCCTCTTGAATACTAAGAGGGCTAGATAAGTAAATCTGACTTTTAAAAAGAAATGGTTGTGGATCAATATATCTAAGTATAATTGATCAATAATATATCATGAATATTCTCAAATATATTTGCATGATTTCATGTTGTAAAGTTTTGCGTGCATAATTATATTTTTATATGTGCATTGATCATGCTTGGAGCTATCTGCTAGACCTCTAGGAGTAGGGCACAGATGTAAAACCTTGATCAACATTTTTACTTAATATGCTGTTGTACTCTGACTTTTTAAACAGTAAACATATATTTTTATGATTTACTTGAAAGATGAGGCTTTCTTATTTTCTAAAAAACTAATTTCCTGCTTGCTCTCACTTAGAAAATAGAATCTTTTGCAGCTCCATTAAGTTTCACAATACCTTGGGCCAGTTTTGAGAGTTGGCAGTTCAGCCTCTATGTAATCAGCACTCTTTATCTGGCCAAAATGTCACAGACCAATTGACAGCATCTCTTTTCCTATGGTGTTGTCCAGAAAGCTGGACAGCAAGACCCAAGACAATAGGACCTGCTGTCTCGTCCCTCATCGTGATTCAATTGCATCAGAGGATGGCATGTCAGTGCCATCCGCGATGTCATGGGGCAGGTGCGTGGCCATCACAGTCCATGCCTCATGTTTCATCAAGATTCTTGTACCTGCTGGATGGTTGACACTCTGGGCTGGGTCACCAAAGGCTGGGCTGGTGGCACTGCTGGAGGAATGGCTGCAGAGGTAGTGGGAGGCGATGACACCTCATTGGGCTTCTGGATTCTGAGAAATTATTACAATATAGATTATAAAATGGGCCTACAGCTGTTTGTGAAAATTATTTTTAGCAAAACTAGTAATGCCACCCCTGCTTACAGTTGGATGTAGCAAAAATCCTGTTTGACACTGTTCAACATATGTTTACTGAGAGCGTCACTGGACACACTTCGTTAGGCAGTACAAACGCGACAGTGAATGAGACGCCATGCCTGTTGGATTGCTTGCAGTGTGGACAGGGAGTTGAACATGTTAACAACTACCTGAGATCCAAAACAAGAGCCACCAGAGAAGCAGGGCACAAAGGATTTCTTTTATGATGTGTCCTGTTGCTGTTCTCAGTGTTCCCCACCTCATTCCCTTTTCAAGTAGGAGGCCATGCTCTGTAAATCTTTACCTCTGGGATTTTGGCATGGAAGAAAAAAATCTAGCTTGAAGTCAGCAAGTTCTTTACACAATTTTTCTTAAAAAACAAAATTTATCCAAATTAAAAAGATTATTTGAGAGGCAAAAGATCTAGGAAATATTATTGGGAAGGCTTTGGGGGAACACAGAACAGAGGGATGATTTAGTTTTGTGGAAAAGAGAAAGAGGTTTGTGGATCTGGCCAGGAACCTGGCAGGAGGGAGAGCCTAAGTCCAGTGTGGGGGAGGCGATTTCTCTCCCTGGTGGAGGTGCAGGGCCTTGCACTTGGGCTTCTCACTCATAACCCTGAGGATAGGCAACCCTTGACTTCCTCTTTTCTTTTTTTTTCTCTCTCTTTCCTTCTTCCTTTCTTTTTGGTCTAGATGTTCCTTCTCTCTGACTCAGATCCTTCATCTCTTAAATGAGGGAATAATCATTCTTACTCTGTAGAGCTTATCTGGAATTAAATGAGACAATTCTTGTGGGCTGTTTTTAATGGTGCTTGCTCTCACAATGCCTGATACATATTTCTGGGATCTTTGCACAGCTGTGGAAGAGGAAAGAGAAACTCCAAATGATAAACTAGATTTCTTTTTCATTGCCAGGAAAGCAGAATCTCAGAAGCAGAAATAACATGGAAACATAAAGCCTATTATTGTTTCCAGAGCACCTTTTCTTTCTTCTACAGTAAAAGAAAAACCCCTGATTTTTTCACATGGCTAAGTCCAAATAAAGACCATGTATCCCAATCTTTATTGCAGCTAGGTATGGCTGTGAGATAGGAAGAATAATGATTATGTGATTTAAATGAGATGACCTTAAAAGTAGGATGATACTGGAGGAAAAAAAGAAATTAAGATGAACATGCCATTTATTCCTATTTCGACAAGGAAGAGGAGGGCCACACCTTGGCATGAAATGTAGCAGAAAGCTAAAAGCAGAGCACCTAGTACAATCTGAACCTATTTTATCAGCCAAGGCCTGTTTTTATTTTTTTTTAAGTGACATCTATCTCATTTAAGTCACAATGAATTTGCAGCTTTGTTACATATAAGGGAAGTTAAATCCTAACTTCTGCAAGTAGATTTAAAGCCAACAAATATGAATAGGGTATTTCTTGCTTATTCATGTATCAAAATTCATACCCATTTACAGGTTTGAAATACATTAAGGAAGGAGGGAGGATTGCATGGTAACGGGGGAGTTTATTACAGAACTCAGAGAGGAAGAACATTTCAACTGGGTTGTAAAGGATACATTGGAGTTTGCTCTTTGGAAGAGGAGACAGAGCATTCTTAGCAAAGTGAACCACTTGAATGAGAAGGAGTAAGTGAACCGAGCATTGCTGGAGGGAGCTGTTAGCAGCAGAGTCTGAGCTGGATGCTAGGGGGAAGCCGGGTGGTGCTCTACTGAGTAGGGCTTTGGGTGTAGGCTGATTTAAGTTTTTTTTTTTAAGTTGTTTTTCATGTTGAATTTTCATTTTTATTTTGTAAGTCAGGAAAATGATAGAGACAAAATCATCTTTTAGGAAATAATGGGTAGTACTTTGGAGACCATTAAAAGACAGAACAAGGCTAGCTAGAGCAGACAGGAAGACTTCCATGGAGATAGTTAGCACAAGAGACAGGAAAGAGGGTGAAACTGAACTGAGACAGTGAGGATATGTGGACGTGGGGTGGTGGTGGGAAGGGAGGAATCCCTTATTTTGATCATGAATATTTATTTTTGCACAAAAGCTAAAAAGAAACTGATTTCTGCCCTTACAGAGATTACCCTCTGTAGCAAAAGGCAGAATATGCAAATACAGTTCATATCTCTTATCCAGTCTTCCAAATATTGCTAGCTCCCCCCCCACCTCCCCCGCCGCCCAGGTACTCTCAAGGAACAGTTATTCTGGTTCCCATGACTTCAGCCTAGAAGGACCTTGTCTCCCTTGTTTTGGTAATATCCTCCCATTGGACTTTTAAGACTGAGTTTAGAATTGGGCACGGCAGCTCATGCCTCTAATCCCAACAACTTGGAAGGCTTTGCAGGAGACTTGCAAGTTCAAGGCCAGCCTAGGCAATTTAGTAAGACCTTTTCTCAAAATCAGCAGTGCGGGGGCGTGTAGTTCAGTGATAGAGAGCTTGTCCAGCACGCTTGAGGCTCCGGGTTCAATAGCTAGTCAGTTTCCTCAAAAAATAAATAAGTTTGGTGTGGGGTCCCCAATTCCATGGAGTTTTTCTTGTTTTCTTTCTTCCTCCCTGACCAATAAACAGTCTTTTGCTCAAGTCCCCACCATCCTGTATGTAGACATCATAGTCTTTCATACTTTGGTATTCTTACCATTGATATGCTTGGAACACATTTCTTTTTACACTTTCTATATTTTCCCCTTCTGCTTGTTTATGAGCCTCTTGAACACAGAAAGTATCTAATCTTTTTATTGTATCTGGTGCATCTGGGACAGTCCCGGGGGGTAAGAGTGGGTGTTCTGTCAATGGTTGTGTAGTGTCAAAAAATGGCTGGGTGCCACTCTGCTCCATATGTAGTACAATTATTTAGCCAGATAGTTATTTGTTGTTCAGATCACTTGTTTATTCTAAATAGTCTCAACAATTCTAAAGTATATATAATATTCAAAAACAATTTATGAAGTCATATAATGCATATAATTATATATGTGGATAAATACGTATGTATAATTTAGGATCACCAGCTTTTGTGTTACTGTATGATTTAAAATGAGTTAAGCCATTGTATTTTCTTTACTCTGTAAATATAAGTATGGTCATTTTTCATAGGTGATAGTTCTCTCTTTGTATGTATGTGGCCGGGGATAGTATTAGAGCTCAGGGTCTTCACATTGAGCTGTATCCATAGCCCATTTAAAAATTTTTATTTTGAGACAGGGTCTCATTAAGTTGCTAAATTGCTTAAGTTTGACTTGAATTTGCAGTTCTTCTGCCTCCGCCTCCTAGAGTGCTGAGATAATGGGCTCTGCCATGGGACCCAGATGCTCTACTCCTCTTAGTTAATTAATTTATTAATTAATTTTCAGTCATGCCATGGAGCTACCCTCCTTCAAGGTCTAGTTGTAATTGTTATTTTCCTGGGGATTGAAATCAGGAAGCATTGAATTACATCCCCAGTCCTTTTTTATTTTGAGGCAAAGTCTTGCTGAAAGTTTAAATTTTTTTATATTTAAAATTTTTTTACGGAAGGACAGGGACTTGCTGTACAGTCCAGGCTGGTTCTGAACTCATTATGTATTTTTGACTGGCCTCATAATCATCGCATGGCAATCCTCCTGTCTGAGCCTCCTGAGTGATGAGATCACAGGTATATACCACCACACCTGGCTTGTGGCTTGTGCATACTGGGGAATCAAACTCCGTGTCTTAGTGCTTGCTAAGCAAGCACTCTATCTCTGTGCTGTTCCTTCACTCTCAAGGTCTTGCTAAATTGCCCAGGCTGGCCTTAACTTGAAATGTTGCTGCCTCAGATTCCTGAGTAGCTGGGATTACAGGTGTACACTGCCACATCCAGCTACCTAGGAGTTTTCATGGAATCTGAAGAAGTGAAGGGTGTGCGATAAAAATTAGAATTACCGATTCATCTCTTCCTTGTTAGGGTCCCCTTCTGAATCAGAAGAAGAAACTCCTGCAGGAATAAAAATAAAAGTTGAGATTTTTAAAAATGATAATTTCTTAAACTATTTTTTTAATCTTAAGAATGAACTCAGTGATTCCTCACACTAACATCCAACTTGACAAATAGAGAAAATAGACCCTAACAAGTGGAAGAAGCTGCTCACAGTCACGTGACTGGTTGATGGGCTCAGTGCATAGTGTCCTACGGTGTCAGACAACTGTTGACATCTTTGGACTGGCAGAACTCTTCCTGGTGCTCATTAACCCTCATTCTCCTGGCCTACACAGATTGAATAAAAGAAGGGATCACACTGGGTTCCAAGCATGGCAGGTGGAGGTGGAAGTGCTTCTATCCGGTCCTAATATTACCAGGTCATACTTCATCTTGGTAGTCAGGGTGTTTCAAGTCACATTGCCACAAAGAAAAAACCCAGCAATCCAGTCTCAGCGATGTTAGCAGAACCTTAATCCAGACTTGCTTCTCAAGATAGTGAATTCCAGGAAGACACAACAGAGCTACATCAGGAGGTATTTACTGTACTCTGAAATTTTGGGTATAGAAACTTACAACTCTTTCTTATTGATGATGTATTTACTCAACATGTATTTATCAAATATTCAGTTTGGATTTGGTACTATATAAGGTACCGGAGATAAAAACCAAAGATGCGTGAGCTGTCCTTGTTTTACAATCTTGTTGGTAAATGGACATTTATATCACAATAATACAATAGGTAAATGCTAAAATCAAGGCACCCGTAAAGTATTACCAGGGAAAAATGTGCTATAGGGTCCCTGCAGGGAGAAATAAAAAACTCAGAAGATGAGATAAAATTAGAATAAAAATTTAGGGAGATAGATGGGAACAGATTCATTTCTTCGATGAACTTAATCATACAATTTTGGCATTGGTGCAATGCCAGTCCACTGCTCCCAAATGGAGTCCTAGCTTCTATCCCTGACTCTGTGAAAATACACTTTGTATATTTCCACCCAGCAGCTAGAGTTGCTGTGCTACATACACAGATCACGCCACGTCTCTGCTAAGACCCCCCAGAATTTCCCATCTCCTTCAGGGTAAGAATTGAGTTCCTTGCCAAGAACTAAAAGGACTTCCATCATATCCCCACCTGTCTCGTTCCACCTCACCCCATCCTGAACCTCAGACCTCAGCTCTTATTACTTTTGTCATTGCCTGTTCTCTCCTGGCCACCCTGGCTCATCTCTGCCTCGGGACGAGTACGCTGTCACCTCAGGACCATGGCACTTGCTTACTTCTGTGTCTAGGTTGCTTTTCTCTTTGGTATCCTGTGGCTTGCTCCCTCACTTCCTCTAGGTCTTCAAGCAAGGGCCATTTACAGACCACACTACCTAAAATTGTTCCAGTCAACACACATAAATACATGTACACATCTGTATTTCCTATGCTGCTTTTGCAATTTCTTCTGTTGTGCTACTTATTCCTCCCATATGATATGTTTTATGCATGTATTTCATTTGTTTTCTGTCTTTCCCATTATAATGTAGACCAGTCAGGACTTGAGTTTAAGGATTTTTGTCTACTTGGCTCATTGCTATGTCCCCTCTGGCTAGAAGAGTGTGTGGTAGAAGAGGACCTCAAAATATTTATTATAAATCTTTGTTTTACTAGAAATTATTATCCTCCAAGTGTATAGTAATTTTGGTTTACCTTCTATATAAATCTCAGCAGAAGTTGAATCTGTCCCATAGATGTTAGACGCGAAGCAGGAGTAGCGGCCTGTGTCCTCCTCAAAGGCCTCAGCAATGGTCAGCGAATGCAAATTTCCTGCCTGGACAATCTGAATGTCTGGGGAATTTTCAAGCTCCTTGCCTTCACAGTACCACCTGCAACAGAAGGAAAAAGGCCTTTGGATACAACTGGAATATGAGAGTCAGTAATGTAGTGGCTCTAGATATTTGCTAAGAAAAGATGATGAAGTTAATATAGAGTCAGAATCCTAATCCATTGTTAGGGTATTATTTGACTGTAATTGTGGGAAGAGTTGTCAGTATTCAGACCATATTGACACTTCACTCAGGATATTAGACAGCGGCTTTTATTAAGAATGATACGAATGAAAGAAAATGATGCAGCAGCAAGTGTAGCCAACTCTGAAGAGCAAGGTGTTTGCTGTGGAATTTGGCCTTTCCAAAGGATTTCCAGCTTTTGATAGTGTGTAAGTGCTATTTTAGCTTAGTCAGAGAGCACCAAAGAGATTTCAACAAAAGGATTGTGAAGTTGAGTATTCTCATTTCCTGCCATACTAAATTGCATCCGATCTAATTAAATAAAAATTAACTTGTTCTGTTACTATCACTGGAGGAAAGAGGCTAGGTGGTCATATTCTCCCAGGAGAGGTCCAACCATGGCAGAAAACATATCTTAAGTATATTTCCATAAGTTATGGTATTTTAATTCTATATGCTTGAAGTTAGAAACATTTATTATAGCATTAAATATTAAAATGTGGACATACATCAGAAAAATGAACAGTAAAATTACTTGGAAATACCATTTATCACATAACATTTTGTCAAAAGTCAAAAACGTGTCCACCCCTGTGCCTTGTTCGCGAGAAAGTAACACAGCATAACTTCTTTGAAAGAAATCTGGCAGTCCTACCAAAATTACAGATGTGTGTATTCTTAACCCAATAATCCCACTTGCTGGAAAGTATCATACAGATTGACTTGCATACATCCAAAGTTTTGGCTAAGCATGAGAATCATCAGTGTGGATTGCTATGAAAAGAGTCCCAAAATATGCAGGTATATTTTAACAAGATAGAGTGTTAGCTTTGTGTAAGAAATGAAGTGTTATGGTTTGGATCACAGCTTCCCCAAAAGATAAACTGAGGTTCTAACCTCCTACCCCCCATTTGAGAATATGACCTAATTTAGAAATACTCCTCACAGATGTAATCAAATAAAGATGAAGTCACCACAGTGGGCCCTAATCCAGTATGACTAAGGTCCTTATAAAACATGAAAGTCTCCTGTGATGACAGGGGTGGAGCTGGGAATGATGTAGCTGTAATCAAGGAACAGAAGGAGTGACAGCCGCCACCAGAAACTAGGAAGAGGAAAGGGAGGATTCTATCCTGAGTGTCAGATGCAACGTGGCTCTATTGACACTGAGTTCAAATTTCTGGTCACCTTTCTTTCTTTCTTTCTTTCTTTCTTTCTTTCTTTCTTCCTTCCTTCCTTCCTTCCTTCCTTTCTTAAGTCATTGCATTGGTGGTAATTTGTGCAGTTTTTGTAAAAAACAGGTCTGGGGGCAGGAAGCAAATATAGTTGTGTTGTTTACATTTGCATAAAGAAAGCTAGAAAGAATGAAATGAAAACCAAAAGTGGCTGCCTATTAGGGGCAATGGGAAATAAGACAAATGCGGCAGGACAAAGAGGTTGCAGGTGCCTCCTCTATGGCTTTCATTTTTTGAAATTAATCAGCATAGCAAATATAAATGGAGAGGGATTATAATGTCAATGTAAGAAATTAAGGAGTTCTGGTAGTTATTAGTCTTTACTGTGATTTCAGGTCTAACCAGTCAGAGCTTTAACTCGCCTCTCTTACCTTTCTACCAATGGAAAGTTCTGAAGCACATTAAAGATCATCTTCCTGTCAACTGTTTCCCAACTGCTTCATAAGTATGTCATGGTTGCCTCCATATTCAAGCCTGTGTTCATGTTCTTTCTATCTGAAATTTTCTTCCTTGGCTTTTTGGCAACTGTGAATAAAACCCATTCACCCAAACTTGGCTCAGATACTATCTCCTACACAAAGCTACATTTTACCAATTCTCAATGATGGTTATGTTTTCTAAATTCATGTGTTTTTATTTAAACTTGTACTATGTCATAAAAGACTTGATTAGATACTCCTTACATTATTCTCTGGTTTGGAAATTTCTCTGGTCTCACCTATTTCACTGGGAGACAAAGTTCTTTGATGGCATGGACAGCGGTTTGAATGCAAGATGGATTACATCATCCATGGCCCCCGGCAAATCTCTGGCCACTCTTTCCTTTGACCCCCTTACTTCGCTTGGTAGTTTAAATATCACATCTACTTGAGATACCGTCTAATCTGCTTTCCCAGCTCTGACTTCTGGACCCCATCTCCCATCACTTTTCCCTTTGTTATGTTCCAACTACACTGGTCTTCCCACTCCATAAAGATATTTCACTTTTACCTATCTCCAGACTTCTTTATCTCTTGAAATTCTACCCCAGATCGTCACAAAGAGGGTCCTTCTTTTGAGGCAGACCTTGGTTCAAAGCCACCTCCTCTGAAGATCCTTCCTAGACCCTATTTCCAACATGGTCTCCTCTTCTTTAGTTCCCTCTGTTGATGTCACCACAGCTCTCCTTGTTATCTGAAATTATTTTCTATACTCACTTTATCATTGTGCGCTTCCCTCACTAGATTATAGAGTCTGAGAGGGCACCTCATCACTCACTGCAGTCCCAGGGCCTACAATAGTGTCCTGGCACAGAGTAGCTAGTCAGAGATTAAGTGTTTAATGGAAATGTTGAAGGACCAAATGATGAAAAAATTAATAGCTAACATCTTGTATTTATTATTTCATCAAGTGCTCTGCCAGTCTCCGAGGTCTCTTGTGGCAGCAAGAATACACATGGAACTGCTGAGATGAACTCACAGACCTCCCTGAATGTAAGTCTCACCTAGATCCAACAGGCATGTATGAGCCAACCCTAAGAGAATGTGTAGTTTTAAATGTGAACACTTACAACCAATTAAATGCAACAGAGGGAACACATGTATTTATCTCCTAAAATGAGAATTTAAACATTTTTAAAGGTAGAAAATCACAAAGCATGGTGGGAGAGTGAATGGTGCCTGAAACCTTACAATTGGGAATGCGGGAAGCAGCTTGTGATCCAGGTGCAGTGACACAGGCCTCTAATTTTGGACCTTGGAAGGCAGAATCAGGAGCATCGCAACTTGGCAGCCAGCCTGGACCAATTAGTGAGACCCTGTCCCCAAAAAATCAAAGCCAAAACAAAACAAAGAAGCAGGCTGAGGAACTCAGAGAGTTGAGAAATGGGAAAATGAAGGGTCTTCTTGGGGATATCAGTGAAAGAAGAAGTCAGTTTGTGCAACAGAGTCCCAGAAAGTTTTGGTATTTGGAGACACAAGATTGCTAAATAAAGGCATAATGCTTAAGGCAGGGAAATTGGTTACAAACTTGGAAAATGAGCTTTTAGATCTGCCCATCAGGTTGCCTGTTCTCATCTGAGCAGGTGGAGGTGAAACCTGAGCAAATTGTTCTGTACTAGAGCAGGAGGAAGCAGGGTTTCCAGGGGGATTTTTCTGGAGCAAAGCAAATGGCCTGAGACTTTACTACACGGGGCAGGATATTTAGAAGTTTTGCAAATTGTTTGGACAACTGAGACAACTTTGTGATAGGACTCTAGAGCTTTTTTGTTGTTTTATTTTGTTTTGTTTCTGAGGCAGGGTCTCACTTGATAGTTCGGAATTCTCTATATAGTCAGGTAGCCAGGCTGACCTTAAACTCATGACAATTCTCCTGTCTCAGCCTCTTGAGTGCTGGGATTATAGGCATGTGTCAACACACCCATCCTAGTGGTGCTAGAGAATTGATGATGTTGTGCTTGCTAGGGAAGCACAAGAAACACTGAGTTACGCCTCCAGACCAGGACCATAGAACTTAGCACAAAAAAGAATAAAAATAACAACAACAACAAAATTCACTAAGAACTAAGACAAAATAGCACCTCAAAGTGAAAGCAAAAAGCAGTACGTTTGGTTGTTTATATCTGTGGGATCCATATCTTTGGATTTAACCAACTGCAGATGGAAAAAATTGAGAAAAAAATTGCACTGAATATGTAGACTCTTTTGGGTCCTTATTCTCTAACATAATAGGATAACTACTAACATGGTATTTATGTTATACTAGGTATGATACACAATTTAGAGATGATTTAAACTCATATGGGAGGGGTTGGGGGTGGAGCTCAGTCCTAGAGTGCTTGCCTAGTGTGGGCCAGCTCTTTGGCTCCAATCCAAGCACCAAAATAATGACAACAAAACTCCCTATATTGGAAATATATGCAAATAATGCATAGTTTTATATAAGGGACTTGAGTGTATGTCAGTTTTGGTATCCATGGGAGAGTCTTGCAACCAAATCCCTGAGGATACTGAGGGATGGCTGTGCAATCAAGGGCATACACACTTCACCTTCTAGATTTGTTAGCAAATACTCAGATGGTAATTTAAAAATAAAGATTACGTTTTTTAGAACCAACAGAGTGATACGATTATATTGCGGTGATAAAGAAAGAAAACTGGGGGTGCTGGAGTAGTGCTGCACTGCCATCCAACAGAATAGGAAATCAGTAGAAAATAGCTTACATTAACACACCAGGCAGTAACAATGTAGGCGTTATTAAAGTGATTCACAAAATGTAGTTTGCTTTCTGTGAAAAACAAGATTATTTGGCCTTTCACTGTGTTGACATTGACACTGATGGGGCAGAAGCCACAATGGATAAAGCTGCTTTAGCAACTCAAATTCAAGCACTGTCACCAAACTTATTGTGGTTACTGGGCCCACCACAGTCACAGTGGGAGAAAAAAAAATGCACTTTCAGGGTAAAGCATCCTTGATGAAGCAATAAAAATTGGTGCTTTTTATTGAATCTCAACCTGGAGTTCATGTCTTTTTAAATATTCTGGGTGGCAAAATAGGAAGTAGCATAAAATATTTCTGATAGACAAGGAAGAGAATTTGGGTAATACTTGGGCTGAGGGTGAAACTAGGTGGATAATGCATGAAACAATATTTTAACTTAAAAATGACAGATAGATTATGGTTACTCAGAAGTGGGTATTCCACAGATACCTTCTCAAAAATAAAGGAAGTAAGCCTGTCAGTTCAAGTAAAAAAATAACTGGTAGTATTTGCTGCCAATGAAAAAAAACTTGAGCTTTCCAGGAAAGATTTAAAAACTTGTATTCCCCACAGTGAATATAGGGTTTCCCAGTACATAAAGATTTTTGGACAAAATCAGTGACGATAGTAACAAGTATGAGTTTTTAGATATTACATAATAAAATGTGTTACCTTTTAGAAGGTCTACATTATTCATTTTCCAAGTGACTCATGTGGGGTGTGATCCATTCCAAGTTCAGGACAGACCAAAGGGTGTTAGAACAGCAGAGGACAAAAGTTCATTGCTATGGCTTCAGATTTTTGCATTGTAACTAACCTTTAGGAAATGAAGGCTAGTTAAATTTTGGTGTAGTATTAATTAAGAATAGCCATAGTGATCTGAAGAGGTTGCTAAAGTCTCTTCCTCTTTCCATGTATGTATCTCTGTAAGGCTGGATTTACTTCATTGACTATAACTCAAAAAATATATTACAGTAAACTGAATGCAGAAGCAAAGAGGAGAATCCAGTTGTCTTCTACTAAGGCAGATGCCAAAGAGATTTGCAAAAAAAAAAAAAAAAAAAAAAAAAGTAAAACAAGGCTTCTCTTCTCACTAAACTTACTTATTTTGCTTTGGAAACTACTCTTCACAAATTGATTCATATTCACACACTTATTTCTGTTATTTAACACTGAATAGGTAAGTATATTTAGACAGTCCTCAGTTTTAACTTTTAATGTCATAAACAAATATGACTTCCATAAACAAATCCTCTTTCTGGCTTCAATGATTTTTACAACTCTCAAGGGGTCCCGAGAACAGAAAGTTTGAGAATCATTGACGTAGTATATTCAGAAAGATAGGGAGAAATAAACAAGAGACTGTTGAAAGGAATGAAGTGGTCTGTTCTTTAAAAATATTTGATTTTTTAAGCAACGTAGTTCTTTTATATTTGAGAAAAGAAACAGTTATTTCCACACAGGGAAACACCTTCCTTTACGTAAACACTGCAAGATGATTGCAATTCTTTAGATAAGATTTCTCATCTTTGCCAAAATGAGAGTGGAATCCCGTGTGACACACTGGACAGCCAAAAGAGATAAATGAGATGATTTGAGCGCCCCAACTCTCCGTCAGAAGCTGTATTTATCTTCACTCAGCGGCCAGGACGGCTTTAGCCAGGCCCAGAGGACAATCAGTAACTGTGTCTCTGACTTTAATGCCACGATCCACTCAGAAATAACGTGCTGTGCAGGCTGCCTTCCGAAAGGGTATTGAGTTCACCCAGCTGCCCTGAAGACTTTTAAGGTAGGAAGAAGCACTCTCGCCAAGGTCTACCCATGTTAGGGCATGCTTTCATGGAAATGCCATCACCAGTTGCATGTGTTCAAAATGCTGAATCCTCATGACGTTTACAGAGCTTGGTGCCAGACATGGTTCATGGCTCAGCAGAGATGAATCAGTGATCTGGGGAAATGGGGCAGGTCAGAGTGACAAAGAGGAACCCCACCTTTCATATGCTGGCACAGCTTGCCTGATCTACCAGTTTGGCAAGTTATCATACTGGAGAAGTTAGATCCTGAAAAGATTCATTTTCTTTTTCAGATTTAATTGGACTTGTTGGCTGTGCGTCCCCATTCCATTGTAAGGTTATTATTTCATTTAAAATATGGCTTGGTAAATATTATGATTCACTGTTTTAGCACATTAGCAACTTCTAAACATAAGCTGAATGTGTTACTCTGACTCACCGGTAACAATGCTCAGTAAAAGAATAATTACTTAGAGTCCTCCTTTAACCTTGCCCCAGCTTCCAAAGTCCCTATCCTACCTCCTGTTGTTCTCTCTTCCAACATCCTGTTCTTTCCCTTTGTCGAATCTGTATATCATTCATAGTTACGTACTTGCTTGTTGAATGTCTCTCTCCCTTACTGGACTACAAACACCACAAGAGCTAACTGGACTCAAACTTTATTGGGTTATGCAACATGATTTGGTGTTTTGTGGTGTATGGCTGCTACTGAGTTAACAGCCTTAAGCTTTCGTGTCTAGTGCCTGTGTTCTACTCACGTGGCATGAAGTTTGTCTATGCTTTAAGTTTTATTAAAATGGATGAATTCTTCCAGGTGAAATTTCTTAATAACTTCAGAAAAACATAAACAAGCAGATGTCTATTACAAAGGTATCAAGACCTCTGCCTACAACATATGCAATTTTCGTTATAATAAAAGAGAAGATGAATAAATGTGATGGTGGAAACAATTCCTAAAATAATTTTTTAAAAATCCTAAATTACTTTGGGCCAGGCTAACCAGAAAATTCTCATTTCTTTTGAGAAACTTTTCATTTTTTATTTTAGTGTCTTTTTTATTAATAACTACATAATTTATGTATTGAATTTCTTATTTATGATTTGTTCTCTTTTATCTCAACTGGAATGTAATATGATGGACAACTTTGCTTTCTCTGCAAGGAATCCAAGGCCCTTGACTAGCTCCCAAAGCACAGTGAGTGCCAGATGCACTATAATCGAAAGAACAAATTACTTTTCTAGTTTTGTTGTCAATGATTTCAGTGTACTCAAACCTTTCTATGCTATATATTTCTTTTCTTCGGTTTGCTACATAAAATCTTTCAGAATTAATTAGTCTGTTTGCTCAGTTGGGACCCTTCCCTAATGTAGATTTGCCTTAGCTGTTTGAAAACCTGGCTTGTTAGGGACATTGGCTCTGGTTACAGGAGGTGGTATCTGGTGGCTGGGAGAGGCAGAGCGTGATTCAGGTAGGCGTACACTGTGTACCAGGGCTCTTCAGCCATCCTGGCTATTGTTAGCTATCTGGGACAATGCCCTGCCTCTCCTGAACACATTTGCTGCTCGGGCTTCTGTGTAAAGGGCTGTGCTTGTCGCTTAGCCCAAGCAAGGGGAGATGGGCCATTGACCTACACGGCTGCTCTGAATGTGGTTCCCAGATTAATCAGCCTGTCTACCCCCAGGCCCTCTTCGTTTTTTTGCACCTTTTGCCACTGAGACTGCAGCATGTCCAGAAAATATTCTAGCTCCACGGCAGTCTTTGAAATATATTTTCGAGTTTTGACTTTCTTGTCAATCAGATTCCTTCTGTTGAGAGGCAAATTAACTGTGAAAACAGTGAAGATTTAGGTTTCCTGGTTTATGTGGCTCCCTAGGCCTTGTGTTTAATTGTGCTTTCACCATTTTGCATTAGTTATCTTAAAGAGGACCTTCCAGATGGTATGTGCTTCAAGGCTCACAAAACTTGGATGGATTCCCTGCATGTGACATTTTTACCTTTGGACAGTTTCTAAAATTTTTAGATGTATAGGTGGTACTGCTGTTTTCCAGTTAGGTTTGGGAGGTTGGAAGGACAAGAAGGCTCACATGTTTAGTCTACCATTTTTATGTGATCTCCTTTTCACAGTGAAATCACTTCTCATCGCCTTCTGCACTTATCTCCTTGTCCAAACTTCTCTTACTGAGAGCACTGAAGGTCTCCATGTTATTAATCAATAATAGTTTTCACCTTACTTGACTTTACATTGGTACTCAGCTCAGCTGGTGTCTGATTTCTTCCTGACGCAACTCTTCTTTTTTAAGGCAACCTCTTTGCTTCTCTTGTCATTTAGTATATATTTTCCATTCTCTCAGACTTTTCCTCACTGACCCAAACTTTAAATCTTGAAATGCCTTTGCAAGTCCGTCTAGAAAGGAGTAATACTCAAAACAACTCAACAGTTGATTCAGAAGAGATAGCCCAGCTAATTGGAACACTGTACACAGCTTCAAGGGCTATACCAATTTAATTGAATAAGTATCACCTTTGAGGATTGGGGGAATTCTTTTTGACAAATGTATAAGAAGTTGAGAAAGATTTCATGCTCAAAAATGCAAAAGTTCTAAACAAAATATTATCAAATAAAATCCGGAATTAACATGAACAGATAAAAGCCAAGGTATATTTATCCTAGTAATTTAAGTTTGGCTTGACAGTATTTAGTTTGACTAATGTATTTATTTGATCAAAACATTGGTTTAATCATTTAACAAAGTAAAGAAAAAAATGATGAGCTCTATAAACGCAGAAAAAATGTTTGATAAAATGCTGTCTTCATTTGTGATATTAGAAACTCTTACTCTGCCTAGACATAGAAGACTTACAGTAAAATCCTACAATATATTGAAAAATGCAAAGTATTCCAGTTCAGAAATAAGATTAGAGTACCCAGAATTACCAAATTTGTTCAAGGTTGCAGGCAAGAACTTAGCCATCTCAAATTTTAAGACGATTAAGTCTTAGATACAGGATTGCAAGGAGAAACACTCAAAAAATTTAAAGAGAAATTTTCACGTAGTTAGTAGTTATTGAAAGAGTAGGGTCTCCCAAATGAGAATTTTTTTCATGAATTTAGTAATGTTATAAAAGTCAATTTCATTTGTCTGTATAGCAAATATAGAATGTAACTTGTTAAAGAAACATAGTATTTTTAATATTACGAAAATGAGCTACTGGGCTGGGGGTGGGGTGTAGCTAGCTCAGTGGTAGAGCATTACCAAACATGGTCTGAGTTCAATCCCAGAACCTCAGGAAAAATCACCTATGAATAAAACTAAGCTAAGATTTGTAAGATCCAGAAGAACTATTATAAATCTTCATTGAAAGTGTTAAAGTATAGCTAAAAATATGGAAAAATATTCCATGCTCTTGAATATTAAAGATGCCAGATTACCCCTAAACTGTTTTTGCAGATTCAGGGCACTTGCAAAAATATTATTAATTTTTATGATTTTTGTAATTGTTAGATTTTTAAAGGCTTTGAAAAGTTTGATATGATGATTCTAAAACTTGTATTGAAGAGCCAAAGACAAGAGTCAAAAGTTCTTAAAATTAGAAATCAAGAACTATACAAAGTCAATTAGATACCTGTGTTCACTAGGATATATGATAGAGCTGGCACTAAAGATCAGTGGGGAAAAGATGAACCTTTCCACAAACTGGTACATATCCAAACAACTGCTTATCCAAAGGAAAAAGAAAAGCAGTATGTTCCCTACTTTACTCCACGTATAAAAATCAACTCTCAGTGGAAAACTTCAATATGAAAGGCCAAATTATAAAACCTTCCTTTTTTTGTGGTATGGAGAATTGAAGCCAGGATCTTGTGCATACTGGGCATGTGCTCTACCACTGCTTGCTTGCTTGCTTTCTTGCTTTCTTGCTTTCTTTGTTTCTTTCTTTCTTTCTTTCTTTATTTTTCTCCCTTCTTTCCAAGGTGTGTTTATATGTTGGATTTTGAACTCATAGCCTTGCTCATGCTAGATAAGCACTCTATCCTGAGCCCCACCCTCAGGGTCTTGCTGAGCTGCCTATACAGCCACAAACTTCTATCTTCCTCCTTCAACCTCTCTAGTAGCTGAAGTTATAGGAGAGCTTACCATCCCCCCATTTTATAAAACCTTTGGAAGACAATATACAAAAATATTGTGTTGACTTTAAGGTTAAGAAGAATTTCTTAAACTAGATGTGGACTACAAAAACCAAAACCATAAAAGCAAAAATAATTAAATACTACAGCGAGGAACATCTAATTATCAACAGATATCATAGAGGAAACAGAAAGACAAATCAAACCTGGAGAAGATATTTTCATAACACATTGTCATGTTCATTATCTAAAATATTTAAAAGTCTAATTACAAATTATTAAGCAGAGAAAAATCCAATAGAAAAAGTCTGAATATAAACAAGCACTTGATGGAAAATAAACCCTTATTAGACAAATAATATTTGAAAAAACTCACAGCCTCGTTAATAACCATGGAAATGAACACTAAATCCATAATAAATGACACTTCATATCATTAGATTGGCAAAACCTAAAATACCAATATTGGCAATAATGTAGAACTGAAATTCTTACTTGGTGTTGGTGGAAATGTAGATTGAAGCAATTCTTTTGGAAAATAATTTGGTATTATTATGAATTTGAAATTACGTATCTTTGGCCAACAATTCCATGCTCGGGTACGCTTGTGTACTTGTTTGCCAAAAGACCACATTAGCAAATTTATAATATCTTTACTTACATGAGGAAAAACACCGGAAGCAACCCAAATGTACAATACTATGATAATCTAGCCACCAGTAAAATACTATATAGCAATATAAATAAAAGGATTAGATTTACATGTGCTTTTTAGAGACATTCTGATTCCATTTGTATAAACTCACTATTATTAAAAGAAACTCCATTCTATTATATACACTTCCAAGCATGCGTGAAGTAGAGAAACACTAAGTGTGGCAAGCTCCTGTGCCCACTTTGCTCAGGAGATTATCAACAGTTCGTTAAAACACATGTGGCTGACCTCACCCCTGGATATCTGATGTAGGTGGTCAAGGCGTGGTCTGCGCACTTGCCTTCCCAGCAGGGCTGCATGTGATACCAATACTGCCATCACTACAAGGCTCCCAGATCTGACCTCCGTTTGCTCTCTATACTTATTCCAAACTCTTCTCACTCTATGTCCTGGCTACATCCATACCTTCATTTCCTTAGGCTCAGTGATTGCCTTGCGACCTCAAGGTTTAATATCTCCTTCGCCTGCAACGCTATTTCTCACACTCCGCTGTGCTGAGCTAACTCTCAGTCATCCTTGATGCAGGCAACCCTTCCCTGGACAACTCACTAGGTTTCTTCCCTTGTTACCTGCTGCCTCCTTTTAACAGTAGCATAATTACATTACCGGCTCATTTGAGGACTTTTGTTAACTATGGGCACCCTGGCTAGCAGCTAAGTGAATGGAGGTAGGGAATTCTTCTGTCTTCTTTGCTGCTATAATCTCAGTGCCTACAGTGGTAAGTGGTACATGACCAGGCACTGAATGAATGAATGAATAAATGAATCTAGATTTCCCCAACAGGTAAAGGACAAAAGCTCTTAATAACATAATATAAATTTCTTCTATATCATGTAAAATATTCTCTTTATGTAGCTATTTTGATTTTTGTGGCTCAGCACTGAATAGGCAAATGTCTAGAAGTAGCACCAGTAAAACCTCACAGCCGTAGCAGGCAGCTATATCTATAAAAAGGTAAATCTGTGCTGCCTTGGAACTCCGCGGACAAGCCAGCATAGAGGGACCCAGCTGTGCCCTCCTAGGGAAAGAATTCGGAGTCAGGGCATGAAAAGGGGTCATGGCCACTTGCTGTGAATTCCTGCAGACTCTTTCATCTGTGGGTAATGCATGAGTGTGTTTCCTTTTCTACGATAACACCTTTGATGAAGCTGCATTCAAGATTCACAAGCTTCCAAAAACATGCAGGTTCCATTCTTTGTATAAATCAGTATCAGATTAACTTGAAAATCAGTAGTATCAAGAAAAATGATTTTTCATTTTGCTAACTAGGGTTTCAAGTAAACAGGTAAAATATTGATCACACGTAGGAGCACAGAGATGGTTGCACGGTATACTTATTTTTTCTTGCTAACATAGATAAAAGGTTACTTTACTTTATTGACTGTGGTATTTCTATTTAGCAAGTAAAAGTGGTTTAATGTTTTACTGTTTTTGAAGAATCCTCTGAATCACAATCTTTGCTTCTGGGCCCATGAGGTTGGTCAGTGGTGAGTAAGCAGGCCGGGCTCCAGGCTCTCCCTGCCACATTGCCTTCAATCCCAGCAAAACTAATTTTGTCTTAAATTATTTGTGTGTATGTATATGTGTGGGTATTATGTATTGTAGTAATGCATAATGGGATTTATGAGGAAGAGTCACTGCTGAAAGAAGTTTAGAAAAGGCTTTCCCACTCTAGCATTGAGCTGAACCAACAACTAGAAGTTGGTTTTAAGTGTTACCTGTATATATAGTCCCTCTGTATATATCAGGAATCAAGGACATAGGGTAACGTAGTAGAACAGATGGATCCTTTCAGGCTATGTCAACTGCGTATCTTTATATAAGAGCGTCAGACTCTTCCTGGTGTCTAAGTCCCTCCTCTTGGTCCACTCTCCTTTCATTTGATCTTAATTCTGCCTTTCAGACAGCATATTGGATATGCTCCTTCCACACCCTCAGACTCCCATTCCCATCAGCCCCTCTACAAATCCATCACTTTTTCCATTTTCTCATTTCTGGTTGGTGATCTCCATCTTTCTTTCAGATACCCAACTTCAGCCTTGTGGAGTAAAGCTTAGTTTCCTCTTTTCTGGATGTTGGTTGCGTCTTCTCTTTGCTGCTGCCCCCATTCCAGCCCCACAGAGCACCTGTTGCCTGGGATCCCTCCCTCAGCTTCCTCAGTAGCCCCACGGCTCCCTTCTTTTCTGATTTAGCTCAGCCTTCCGGACTCATTGTCCTTGAACGCTTCCTTTCCTCTTGCTACTTCCCTGCACACAGCCTTAAATGGTTTCCAGTTTAGTTTGAAACTAACTCTGAACTCTTCTACTTTACTTTGAAGGTTCTTGAAAAGTCTCTGGATTTATTCTCCTTTCCAGTAAGGTGGGTCTCCTCCCTGTCATATAAAAATATTACTACAATGCCAGCATCTGTACTCTCACAGAAACATGTTGAGTTGATCTGGCCCATAAGAACTTATTCCTTCCACTTGCCTCTTCAGAGGTATTGCTAATCGTTCCTTCCTGTTACCCCTTCTCTCAACAAAGCCAAGTGTGTGTTTTTCCCTGAAAACACTTGCCTCTGGGGCTTTCCACTTGCTTTCCTTTTCTTCTCTTGGCCCTCTCCAACTCCTGCGTTATACTTCATTTACCTGCATTCAAAGCAAATCAATTCTCCCCTTCCTTTGAGACACCCATTGCATCCTGGACATACTTCTGTTGTAGCCATTATATAATATTGCAGTGTTTTTTTTCATTTCTATTAGTTATTTATTTTATACTAGGGATTGAATCCAAGAAGCACTGCGCTATCTCTCCAGTCCTTTCATTTTTACTTATTTATTTTGAGACAGAATCTTGCTAATATTCCCAGGATAACTTTGAACTTGTGATCTTCCTGCCTCAGCCTCCCAAGTAGCTGGAATTTTAGGCATGTACCATATTGCAGTGGTTTGGTTGTATGTTTGATTTCTATACTAGATTATGAGCTACCTTCTCCAAATAGTTTAGACTTGATTTTAAAACCAGATCCCTGACCTCCAAGAGCTCACAATTGTTTGTAGTCCTGGTGAATCATTATAGTAACGCAGTAACTATTTGTGGAATGAATAAATGAGTTAATTTGTAATGGAATTCTTTTCAGTCTTCAAAGTTTAACTAAAATTCTCCTATATCTATGAAAACTTCTTTAACTCCTCTGCTCCTCTCAGCCTGATACTACTTATGATTTATATTCTATAAAAGTTAAGATGATTTAAAAAATTGGATTGTAAGCTCCTTGAAGACAGAGACACATTTATATTATATATGTCATTGTCTTGACAACAGTGCTAAGCACAAAGTAGAAGCTAAATCAATATTTATGATTGTGATGTATAAGTTCTGTGCTTTGAAAAATAATGATAGCTAATAGTTTACCTGGAAAAGTGTAGTTTTTCACTTGAAATAATTGTTGTCATGAAATTAAATATAAATTCATTCAAAACTGAATTTAGTGAATTTCCTGGCATCAAACCAATGTTTGGGATATAGATACCAAGACTATCAGTGACCAAATTCTTCCCAGGTAAAATTAGCATAATTGCATGGAAAACCCATACATTTCTTTCATTTTTAGATTTGTAGATTGCAAAGTTTTGGATGGGTGATCAAGTAGCTTCTGAGTGGCTATCAGATTACCTTTTTTTTAGGGAGAATGAGTGCTTCACCATTATTTCTGTAAAAAGTTTTTTTTTTCTGATTTTTTTTCAATGGAGCACTAAATTCATTCTTCTATCTAAAATTGTTATAGTTGAGAAATGGGAAGGTTGAGCCCTTGGATGGTTCTAATCCATGGTTTATTTGTTTGTTTGTGTATTTATTTCCCAGCCTATGTCAGAGTCTGTCAGGAGGATAGGATTAACGTAATTCGCGCTTATACTTGTATGCTCACCAGCTTAGTTAGACTGACCAGATGCCATGGAATGGTGTTTGTCATGCTGTTGCAATGACACCTCACTGGCCAGAGTCCCAGGAAGATTGCCACATGTGTTCAGAGAAGGACAGACACTGTCCTGTGTCCTTCAGCTCCTTCTAATCCTTTCTCACATCTTAGGCCAGCTATTTCAATCCTGATTTAAATATAAGTTGAATTTTATGTTTCCCTGTATCTTCTCTTTTTTAAACACTAAGATGTTGTCTCCACCCTCCCCATTTTCCCAAAGCAAGGAAACAATCATCAATGACAAATGGCAGTTACAGCACAGCGACACCAAGGCCCAACTTCACATTCAGGAGAAGATGCTAGAGGTTCCTCCTGTGATCTCTGGTACTCTGCACACTCATAGGAACTTCTCAATAGAAATGATCCTTCAACACATGGCTCTTTCTTCATTCATTCACTTCCTGTTTCTTTACTCGTTAGCTCAACATTTCTGAGTGGCTAATATAGGCCATAACCTGTGCTTGGGGCTCAAGATTCAAGGGCAAAAACCACAAAACTGTCTTCAGTTAGAGATCAGTTGAATAACATGGTACTAAAATATTTACATCGTTGAAGAAATATTTGATATGCCTTATGTACTTTTGAAAATAAACTCAAAATGGGAATATGTTTTTGGGCCAGAATCCCTTGAATTATACACAGATAAAAATAGTGATATTAACAATAATACTACTATTGTCCTATAATATAAATATTGTGTAAGAAAAAGATGAGATCCTGCTTACACACAGACAATAAATGAAAAGTAGCAATGAAGTTATATTGTAGTAGCATTAGGTGGTTAGGGAAGCACAGTAACCCTTATAGGGATCTAAATATCAGTAACTTTCTATAAAAGTAATACACATCAACCACATTGTCCATATATTATTATTATTGTATTAGAGTGTCACCTGGTTCCAGGTTTGGTGGTACCCTAAATACGGAAGAGTCTCTTGAAATGTATCAACATTAGGCATAGTGTTTGCAAGCCCAGAGCCTGAAGCTTCTGTTTCATTGGCTTCACAGAAAAGCTGACTCCGGTAAACACATAAGAGATAAATATGGGGGTGGAGGGGGTTAAAGCACTTGCTTAGCAAGCTCAAGGCCCTGAGTTCAGTTCCCCAACCCCACAAAAAGTTGGGCGTGGTGGCATGCACCTGTAATCCCAGCACTCAGGAGGCTGAGGCAGAGGATTGCTTGTGAGTACAAGGCCAGCCTGGGCTCCATAGTGAGTTTAGGACTGGGCTATCCAGAGAGACCCCATCTCAAAAAAAAAAAATCCCCTCATCCCCTCTATTTCTCAGTCATATTTGGAAAAATTTGGAAATTAGAGACAATAGTGTCCATTAAGCTGAATTTGGAAAGTTTATAATAAATTTAATACATGTAAAATGAGGCTCTAAATTGTCCTTAACCATAGCCTTATTCTATATTTAGTTCATCAGTCTTCATTCTCTTACTTGGCTTTCTTGAAGTTTGAAAAAAACCCCACCACGCTTCTTATTGAATAGAGATCTTAAAGGGAGAGTAAGTTCTTGCTAGGAAAACTTAAGATTTAAATGGAGATGTGTTGTGAGTATGGAATTCACTCGGGATGGTGAATTCCCGGGACAGTGAACAGCATGGACAAAAAATTTGATTAGCAATTATTATGTTAATTACACACTGAAATAATGTTTCTAACGTACTGGCTCAGTAAGTGTATTATTAACCTGAGTTTTGCCTAGGTATGTTTTGTATTTTTTACATTTTAAAAATATGGCCCCAAGTGTGATGGTGCACACCTGTATTTCCAGCAGGTTGTTGTGGGGCTAAGCGAGGGGGATCACAAATGAGAGCCTCTTGCTCTCAATAGCGATTTAGTAAAATACTGTCTTAAAATACACACACACACTCACACACACACACACGTTAGTTGCTAACAAATTTATTGGTTAATTTGCGTGTGTGTGCATTGGGAATTGAACACATGCTCGGTGAGTGTTCTATGACTGAGCTACACACCTTCAGCTCTAAAAAAATACTTTAAATGGCATGCATGGCTAGCTAGCATTGTTCTCTAAAGAACGGAGCTACCTTGGACACTGGCTGCTTTTCTCGAAGGGAGTGTGTAATTTTTGCAGTACTAATGCATGGAATCCAGGACCTTTGCATTGAACTGTATCTCCGGCCCATATTTTTATTTGTTCTTACTTTTTTAAAATTTTGAGAGGAATGCCCAGGCTTCGGCTCAAACTTGCAATACTGCCGCCTCAGCCTCCTGGAGTGCTGGGATTTCAGGCACGCACCACCACACTTAGCCGGGAGTATATAATAATCTTTTGCAAGCACAGACTTCAAGGTTAAGTCGTGGTGGATGTAGAGCAGGGAGCGGCGCTACATTTTGGGCCGTTTTTACCTGACTTGAGGAGGTGGAATTCCTACCACGATGCAATCCAACCGCACTCGGGTTCCTTCGGGGACTTCTCTGCTCCGCAGCTTTTGAGTGAAGCGGGGAGGCTGGCCCAGAGGTTCTTCATAGTACAAAGAAGATGGAGACGACCCTGGGGTGGTGTCGCCACCACCGGCCTCGTGGGCCGCCTGCTCAGCCTCCCGCCTCCTGGCTTCCTGCCGCTCCAGGGCGTGGTTCACTTCGTTGTCCCTGGTGTCCTCGGGCACGGGGATGGGAACAGAGGATCGCTCTCTTCTTTCTGACAGGTCTGGGAAACTGGGGCTGTTTTCCTGCGCCACCCTGTTCTGAGACTCCAGTTTACCCTTGTGGTTCTTGCAGGCACGAGGTCTGATTCTTCTGGAACTGTGGGCCTTGAATAGGGAGGACAGCTCCTCTATGAAGTCGGCGGCCTTGTTCAGGAATACCTTTTTGGACTGGGCTTCGGAGCTGTACTGGGGCCGCTGGGCCTCCGGGAGGCCCTGGGGACGCGCGGGGCCGTCCTGGGGGGTGCTGGGCTCCAAGGCCGACTTGGGGGGGTGTCTCATCTGGTCGGAAGTGAGGCGCTTTCTCGCTTGAGCTTCGTCCGCTTTCTCCAAAGGGTCGTGGTTGATGGCCAGTCTTGCCAGGTTGACGCTTTCATCTAATTCTTCTTGGCTCAGGAAGGCCGAAAGATCTGGAAGCTCCTCTTGGCCTCCTCCTCCTTCGGCGGCCCCAGAAGAACCGCCGAAAAGGAAAGGGTTGGAGCAAGAGGGCTCGGCGCGGCTCCGCTCATCGTTTGCCCGATGCCTGGTTTCAGCTAAGTAGCTTTCTCTCAGGAGCTGAGATATGGAAGTGGAAGCCTCCACACTGTCGTCTTGCATGCTGAAAGAAAACAGGAGAATGTTTGGACCATTTCTAGGAAATAACAGGGTGCTTTTCATGCAAGTCCAGCTGTGAAGCCATGATGTCACTATGACGTAATTCAAGGCAACACGAAGAACTACTCTGCCATTAACAATGACACATTCGAGTCATTTTTAGGAAAACGGTTCCATCTTGAGACCACAATGCTCAGCAAAATGGATCAGACCCAGAAAGTTACATATTATATGGTTTCTCTAATGTGAGAAAACCAAGCCACAAAAAAAAAAAATGTATACGGAAGAAAAGAAGAAGATGGACTTTAATGACAGAGAAAGGGAAAGGGAGGTGAGAGGGTGGGAAGGAGAAAGCAAGATGATACGTAAAGAAGAAGAAGGAGAAAAGAACCAAATGGGGGTGATTTGATCTAGTCCATGAAAACTAAATAATGCTTGTGGTTTTGACTAAAGACTGGCTTTTTAAGTTGTTATTGTATGGTGCATCATCTTTTCTTGAAAATTATGATGTTTTTACCTCCTGACAAAAGGCCATAACATTGAGTTAGTGCCTAAGTTATAAAAAATGTCTTAAAGTAACATTGGTTAAGAGGGTTATGGGGATAAGCCAGGTGTGGTGGTGCACGCCTGTCATCCCAGCACTCAGGAGCCTGAGGCAGGGGGATTGTTGTGTGTTTGAGGCCAGCCTGGGCTACACAGTGAGTTCAGCACCAGCTTGGACTACAGAGTGAGACCCCGTCTCAAAAAAAAAAAAATGATATGAAGGGAGGGAGGAGAGGGAAACAGTTGTATGTAATTAACATGTAAATGAATTTGTTGTGCATATATATTCAAATAATGCAAAAAAGGCAGATTGTGAAATATGCTTGGCAGGGGAATTTTCACTGTGTATCCTTATTAACTTTTGAATTTTAAATATATGACTACATTGCCTTTTCAAAGCATACATATTTTTAAATTCTTAAGAAAATACTGCAAGCCAAGCCTGGAGGTGCAGACCTGAAATCCCAGCATTTTTGGCAAAATGTCTGAGGATTGTAAATTTGAGCCCAACCCAGCAACTTAGCAACTTAGCAAGACCTTATTATAAAATCCAAGATGACCTGGGCTGGGATGTGGCTCCGTATGAAGGCCTTATGTTATTAATATCAAACCCATTTACAATTCATTCACACAGACTTATCATAGGTTGTATTGTTCCTATCATCCTTAATAGGTGCAGCTCACTGATTCCCCCCCCCCCCCACTGGCCTTGATTGACTTGATTACTACTCCATTATCCACCACGGATCAGTCAGAGGTGGTAACAGGGATGAAGACCGTTGGCCGTTCTTTGCCACAAGGCGCTGGGCTAGGAGGTTGGAGAACAAAGTAACCCCCCAGATTTCTATTGGCTTAAAGA
>PVKB01001603.1:352861-387312 GCA_004027205.1 Ctenodactylus gundi
GTCAGACCTGAGATGGTTCCTATGAAGCCTCTTATTTGGGGGACATCTGCTATGTCTTTAAAAAAGATTCATTTAAAACTCAGAGGTGTTAGAGTAGGAAAAAGGTTTATCTATGAAGATGTTCATTGTAGTATGGATTACAATATTTAAAAATAGAACTGTGTACAATATTAAAAATGTCATTAATTAAATTACGATTATAGCCATTAACTAGTACAAAATGGCTGCTTAAAGTTTTGTAGGATGGTGCATTATATACAAAATTGTCTATGAAAGTGTAATTGTGGGCTGGAGGAATGGTTCAGCGGTTAAAGCACTTGCCTAGCAAGTGCTAACTCAAGCCCAAGTGCCAAAGTTTGATTCCCCAGCACCACATAAGCTGCACATGGTGGCTCACAAATGTCATCCCAGCACTCAGGAGGCTGAGACAGGAGGATTGCTGTGCGAACAAGGCCAGCCTGGGCTCCATAATGAGTTCCAGACCAGCCTGGGCTACACAGCAAGTCCCTACCTCAAACAAACAAACAAACAAACAAACAAACAGAAAAAAAATAAAGAAAGAAAGGAAAAAAAGAAAAGAAAGTGTAATTGCTATCCAAATTGGGAAATTTTCTTATTTGCACATCAACAAGGTGAAAAACAAATGTATGAAATAAAGTACATACTGTTTAAAAGGATAGTTGATACACTGGTTGGTTACAATCATCAGTTTGTAAATATGTTGATGTGATTATATATTGGTAAATCCACCACTTCTTCAGTCTTGTTTGAATTGTTACATATACTTAGATGTGAGGGTGAGATTTAAGCATGCCATAAAAAGGATGGCTTTCTTTCTATTAGTTGGACGTCACTATATGTGTTGTAAATGACATTGTCTGTAGCTTGTCTTATACCTTGAGGCTACATAAAATAAGCATTGACTTGGAACTCATAGATAGATCTGATTTAGAATCTTGGCTTCGTCTCTTAGCGTTGAGTAACTTTAAGGAATTTACTTAAGTTTTCTGAACTTTGGTTTCCTTGTGGCCAGCATCTGTTTCATGGGGAAGTGAGCATTGGCAGGACATTGGTAGTATAGACATAAAATCCCAGCTACTTCTAAGGCTGAGGCAGGAGGATTGCAAATTCTAAGCCAGCCTGGGCAATTTAGCAGACTGCCTCAAAATAAAAACAAACAAAAAGCAAAATCAAACAAAAATTAAGGCTTGATGCTATAAGGAGCATTCAACTGATATTATACATACATATAAAAAAACTTAGGGTGGAAACTGTGGTTCAGAGTTCATTTGCCTAGAAGACATGAGGCCCTGGGTTCAATTCCCTCACCTACAACAAACAAATAACAGCAACAAAAACCCACTTAGGTGAATATGATGTCAATGCTGAATAACTTTGAAAAATCCATATTTATGATAGAAATGGAAGACAGAATAGTCATATAAATAATCTATGCTATATGAATCTTCTTTCTTTCTTTCTTTCTTTCTTTCTTTCTTTCTTTCTTTCTCTCTCCTTCCTTCCTTCCTTTTAAAGAAAATCCAATAGCAGTATCAGTATGTGCCTGTTCTTATGGTTATAAGACATTTTTATGATAAATTTCCAAACATTCAAAATATAAGATTCTTTAGTGTTTTAATAGTTATGATCTAACACTTGGGGTCAAATAGAACTGGTCTCACTGTGACTTATGACACTTCTTGGCTATATAAATTTGAAAAAGTCCAACCTCTGTGTAAGCTTCAGATTCCTGACTAATAATAGTAGCCGTCTCATAGGTTAAAGTGATGATTAAACATGCTTGGTGTTAGTAAACATTCAACAAATTGTAGTTACTCTCTTTGTCTAACAACTATGGTCTCCATTTTATAAATAAGAAATATGTGCAGAACCGGTGAAATTACTTTTTTTCTTTTTTTGTGTGGCACTGGGGATTGAACTCAGACATGAAGACCATTTGCCTTTACACTGAGCTATACCCTCAGCTCATTTTACTCTTTTTGAGACAAGGTCTCACTAAGTTGCCTAGGCTAGAGTTAAACTTGCAATCTTCCTGCCTCAGCCTCTTAGAGTGCTGGGACTATAGGCCTGTGCTAGTAGGCTTGGATGAAATGACTTGATCCAAGGCAAAACTCTGGAAGGAAACTCAACTCTATATTTGCAGTTATTCCAGTGTCTCTGTATTCATGAATGGAATTTTCTATCTCCAGATCATTGTATGTGTCCTCCTCGCTTGGGCTGCTCACTGCTCTACTTGAATCCTATATGGCCTACAGTTCCTAGTAGGGACATCAACACTCTGAGCTGTCTTCTATTTCCTGGATTGAGTACCTCACCAGTGTAGTTCCAGAACACATTATTTTTACCTTCTAACACAACACATAACCTAATATATTTAATTTGCCTTTTCATTTTTCTGTCTTCCCCATCTTATTTCCTCCACCATCAGCTCTAACATGCAGCACACAGAAGATCATCAATAAATATATGTTGAATTATTTTTTTCATTAAAACTTCTTGCTAGCTTCTTCTTTTTTGAGGATAAAGTTGGACATAGAAAGTAGACCAAAAGAAACTTATAGGCTAAAAAGAAAAGCTATAAACTAGTATAGGCAATTGTCAAGTGAATATATATGGTTGAAAAAGTAACTGGGATTATGCTTTATGTTCCTAGTAGGAGTATCAAAAATATTGGGTTGTAATTAGAAAATCTTCGTTTGAGTCCCAGCTCCAACACTGACTAATTTTTTTAAAAATATGATTCTGAGTAATTGACCTCAGGACCTTGTGCTTCCTAGGCAAATACTTTAACCACTGAGGTACATCCCCAGCTCCCCTAAATCACTTTGTAACCTTGAGAAAGTTGCTTAATGCATCTGAATCTTACTATCTTCACCTAACAAGCAAGATCCTATTTAAGAAGGTTTGCAGATGAAAATGCATATGTAAATTGTTGAACTGATAAAATATTAGCTAACATAGGAAAAAAAGGTATCTTGCACTCAAGAATTAATTTTAAAACTTTCTGCTTTTAATCCTTAAAAACAAATCGCTATAAAACTTATACTTTTTAATTAATTAATTTGTTGAGACAGGGTCTTGCTCTGCAGCCCAGGCTGGTCCTGAACTCACTATGGAGCCCAGGCTGACCTTGGATTCACCGCAATCCTCCTACCTCAGCCTTCCAAGTGCTGGGATTGCAGGCGTACGCCACCACGCCCGGGTTATGTGGTGCTGGGGAATTGAACTCAGGTATTTAGTACTTGACTTGGTGCTTACTAGGCAAGCACTTTAACCTCTGAGCCATTCCTGCAGGTTGAAACTTATACTTTTAATAAGTTTAAGGGTTACTATACATGATCTAGTTTTGATCCATTCATCTGATTTTTTTTTTTTTGTTTTTCTGTGCTGGGGATCAAACCTAGGGCCTTGTACATGCTAGGCAACTGAGTGCTTTACTACTTACTTATTTCCCTAGTCCTCCTCACCCCAACAAATATTTGTTGAACATTTTCTATGCACTCGGCATCATTCTAGACAGTGTGGAATCAGTGGTGAATAAAAAATACACTGTGTTCTCATGGGGCTGACGTTGTAGTGGGGAAGACATCAATGTTAAGGCAAACCAATGAAATTGGGCAAGGGACTAGCCAATGTCGGTGGGACAGGAAGGTGTGCTCTTTTAGCTAAGAAGGTGAAGCAAAGCTCCTAATGCGCAGAACTTAGCCAGGTGCCCAACTTGGGAGAAGAATGCTCCTGACTGAGGAGGAAATGCCAAGTCTGAAGTCATGAATGAGCCTCTGGTGTGTTGGAGTCAAGCCCAGAAGGCCAGGTAAGTGAAAATGTGTAAGGCCAGATTGTACTAAGGCTTGCAGGCCATGAGTAGGACTTAAAAGTTCATTAAATTGTGATTGGGACACAGTTTTAAGGTTTTGAGGAATATATGACATGGTTTTGAGAAGGTTCATGACAGTTGCTATCAAAGTGAAAGGGACAAATGTGGAAATGAATAGATGAGTTAGAAAGCTATTACCAAATACGGTGCAGGAGATGGTGGTGGCTTGAGCCTGTGAATGGCGGTGGTAGGAGGTGTGAGTGGTAGTAAGATCTGAGATGGTTTTTGAGAGTGGAACAAATGATTTGATGCTGGGTTGAAAGTGGGACAGGACAGGAAGCCGAATCAAGGAGTGAGAACGATACTTCCGGCATGAGCAACTGGGTGATGGATGGAATTGTGACTGGGATGAGGCAGGAGCTAGTTTTAAGAGGTGAGGCCATAAGTCCTCTGATGGTTCATCAGGGGCTTTCAGAGTGGCAACTGACCTTGATCCTTCATTTCTGTCCCTTATGAAATTGAAATGTAGATTTTGTGCCACTTTCAAAATAAGAATGAGTAATTGCCCTTAAAAATAGATGATAGTATTGGTGAAATAGTTCTGGGTAGAAATAAAATAATTGTGTCATGAGTCATCTATTAAGCCATGTAAGCCAGATTTGACACCCAAGAAAACTTATTTATTTTGCTGAATCTGTTTTTTTTTTTTTTTCCTCCAAGGACTTTTCCTGAAGAGGCCATCTGTTCTAAGAGCCTATTTTATTTCATAAAAGTAAAAGTAGATGCTAATACCTCTGGATGTATTTCTCAACTCGTGTTACCTCAGAACGACATATTTTTAGGCTCTAAGAAGACTTTGTTATTGGAGATACCACTTGGTAAAAATTTATCTTTCAGTTAGAATGTGGCTATTTAAACTGGAGCAATGACCAGATGTTCTGCAGAACGTAAGTAACTTGAATTCATATATAAATCCTGAAGGTTTCTGTCAGTTATCATTAGATATTTATAATATTTTTATTATTTATCTTTTGGTGCTGAGGATTGAGTTCAGGGGCTTGCTCATGCTAAGCACGTGAATTATCATTGGATATTAGATGATGGGAGGTAGGCAGGAGAAGGTGTTTTGTCAGAAGCAACAACAATACAAATGGCCAAAAATAATAAGTTCTGGAGATTTCTTGTATGGCACAGTGACTACAGCTAATAATAATGCAATATATACTCGAAAATTGCTATAAGTGAATCCTAAGTGTTTTTATCACAAATAAGTAAGTATGAAGTTATAAGTGTGCTCATTAGTTTGATTTAACCATTGTACCTGGACATACATCAAAACATTATTATTGTATATTATACAGTGTTTATCAATCAAATCTTAATAAGCTAAAACATCTTTTATACATGTGTCTCTTAACTTTGCTTTACAGTTATTACACACATAAAGAAACATCTGCAAAACCCAAATCTAGTTTCTAGGTCAACACAAAAGTAGTCCAGTATTTAATAATTAATTGTGAAAAACAGGAAAAGAGAAGTGTGTTTCAGTAAATCACATGGGATGAACAGAACTACCCTGCTTAGGTCATAGGTTGGTTTGTGAAAGCACTTTTAAAAGGTGGAGCACTATACACATGTAATATAATCCCTTTGTGCAGATGTGTAATGAATATGCCTACGACTTTCTTTAGGGGAATAATAAAGTTTTCAAATTTGCCTCTTTTCTTTGATGCTGATAGAAGCTCTCTGTTTTGTCTTCTATATTCTGTGACATCACTGAATTATTTAAATCAGTTATCTTGCTGGGCCAAAACCCAAATCCCCATACATAGAAAACAATTTTGGAGAGCTGTGTAACAGATCACCTTCTAAAAATTTGCTTGCTGATGGGGTGCACTTTGTACACTTAAAAAAAGGATACAGTGATCTATACCCCACCTCACCCCCCCATTTTTTTAACGACAGAGTCTCATTAGTTGCTAAGTTGTCCAGGCTGAGCCTAAGTTTGTAATCCTCCTGCCTCAGTCTACCAGAGCACAGCAGTTGTAAGCATGTGCTTCCATGCATGGCTGTATACTTTTATAACGCCACTTAGTTTTATTTCTAGTCTATTTTTGGTGTGAATAGCATTAGTAATTTTAATAAACTAGTATATGCTGCATTGTCAGAGTCAGAGCTTGGGTTATGTGGAAATGCTATGCCAATAGTGATATAGCAATAATAACATGTTGTCACAAACGTCCTTCAGTTTGAAGGCAAACAGCCAACCAAGATAAATACAGATGAATGTATCAATTAGAAGAGCGTGTTAAACTAAACTGAAAGAGGACCAATGACACCTGCAGAATTAGGGGTGTCTGTTAACTAGAGACTCTCCTAAAGGTCAGAGGTTAAACAAAGAGCTGAAACTAGGCCAGAGGTGAGCGGGCCTTCCTCTCATTGCTTTAATCAATTTAGTAAAGGTGACAAGGTAGGAAAGAAATTAAGGATTGTGAAACCTGGAATACACGTTCTGTTTGTTTGCTTTTTGTGGTTCTGGGCATGGAGCTTGGACCTTGTGCTGCTAAGCAAGCACACCTCCTGCCCCAGTAGGCTGGCTTTTGTATTCAGAAGGGGATATAGAGAAGCCATAGTGGAAGGGACACTAAAGCCAGAGCCTCAGGTTGCTATTGAATCTGAAAGACAGCAAATACACAATACAAAGTAAATCTTGGGGCCCACAGATAGGTTAATGGAAGGCAAGCAAGAAACCCTTTGGGAATCTAGACTCAAAAAGGCGTTTGTAATTGGGCGTGTACCTCAGTGATAAAGCACCTGCTTAGCATGCCCAAGGCTTTGAGTTTTGCCTCCAGTGCCTAAATAAATAAATAAATAAATAAATAAATAAAAAGGGAAGTTTGCAGCCATCACAGGAATGGCAGTTATGGGAGGGATGTGTAGAACTGGGCTCCTGTTCAGTTCTGTTTCTCTTTGCTATATACAAAATCCCTATGAGAAACTTTTGTCAATCATCATTAACTCAAAGATTGAAAATTAATGCCTTCATTTTTCTTCAGTCTCTAATTGTGCCAATTTTTTTATTTTAGGTAGTCAAGGGTTTGAAAAAAGGTAATTTTCCTATTTAAATCAATCTAATATGTTTGGTAGTTAAGAGATGATTAGGCACCCTACATAAACTTGGGGTCCTTAGACCTAGCTCCTGGTTGAGTGGTTGGTGGGAAGGCTTTGCTAGGTGCCTCTGAGTACACAGTCCCCTGTGACTCCCAGGAGAGGGCTGTGTACCTGGCAACCTGTACAGAGCTTGTCAAGGTGACTCTGATTGTATGTGAATTCTGAGGACTCCTTGGTGACTACAGCTAGTCACACCACCTTTGGTTTCCACCAAAATAAAAAAAATATGTTGGAAATAGCTTCTACGCAGATCATTCTGTCTAGAAGGTGGGGTGTTGTTCCCTTTAAGCAAATGTGCAACACTTTTATAGTTTTAAAAGAAATTTGTCAACTGTGAAGCACTAACTATGCAAAAATGTTTTTGTGGTGCCTGGCTATTTCTCATCTAGGAAAGAGCACAAGCTGTTAGAAAACTTTCATTCCCCCCCCCCCCCCCCCCATCTTGTCGTAGACATTAACACCATGGGACTGGTGACGCCTTTGTGAAATATCAGCATGAATAAAGAAATTAAGTATTCTTACGTTAGCAGACCCATTTGTAGTACATTATCAGGTTAGTGAGCTGAGTCCATTATTTCTATTACATTCTATTACAGGAGTTAACTGTTGTGAAACTGAACTTTCTCCTGTTGCTAACAAACTAGCATTAGTTGGTTAAAGCCCTTACAAATAGAACTTACTTTATCTACTGTCCCACTTCTCCAAAAGTAAATTTGCAAAAACTATTCCTATGAATTTCAACTCCAATGAGATAAAAACTTAAGTTTCTTGTGTCTACAAATTGCAGTTCTGAGGCTGTTCCACTGAATGTCTTTGTAAGCTCATTGTAATGGAAACATATAATCGAGATATTTTTTATTTACTTATTCATTTGCTGTGATGCTGGGCAGGGAACCTGGGGGCTTCATACTGAGCTTTATTCTTATTTAGAGACAAAGACTCACTAACTTGCTACATTGCTGGCTCAAACTTGTGATCCTTCTGCTTCAGCTTCCCAGAGTGCTGGGATTACAAGCCTGCATCACCAGGCCTGGCTAGAATGTATGTTACAAAATAATAGTTATATGGGAGACTGGCGTTTTCACATTACTGTGAGCTCCAATAGCATTAGCAATCAACTCTATGTAGGGGTAGAGACGACCTCACAGAATTTGGATGGTCTCCAACTGTTTGTTTCACTGCCCATTATTATGTGATTCTGTAATGCCTACAAGTTGATCTCTTGGCACCTGTATAAGTATAGGGTTCATATATTTCAGTTTTCCAAGGATGGTCTTGATTTTAAATATTTTACTTATTGTCAAGCAATGGATCAGATAGTGTATCTTAGTTTTTGTTTTAAAAATACATTTATTATAACAAAAATACAGACATTCTTGGTTTCTCAGGAAAAAATTATAGTTTTTATATGAACTTGAATTGTTATTATTAAGAGTTTCTATGAACTTCTGCCAGATTTTTAATTTAGAGCTTATAGATTCATTTTATTACTTGCTAAAGTAAAATAAAAACTAGATTGCTGTTTTTTTTTTTAATAAACTGAATGATGGCAGTATCTTTAATAACTGTGTTAAATGCTGTTGGTAAGGTGGCAAAATTTTTCAACACCATTACTGCAGTGTTTGTTTTTTGGGGACTGGAAATACAGAGTAGTCTACATTTTCTCTCTCTTTGCTTACACAGTTTTTAAAATATTATTCAGGATGTGCATCTAATTACTGCTAGTAGTGCAATGTACCAGGCCAGACATTTGCCACTGACTGTCAAGTGCCTTTCTGGTGCAGCTGAAGAGCAGAGGAGAGAGAGAAAGAGAGAGAGAGAGAGAGAGAGAGAGAGAGAGAGAGAGAGGAGAGAAAGAAGGAGCAATGTCCCTTGAGCAAGACTTTTTGCAGCTGTTGAGTGCATTAATCCAGGGAGCAGATCTCTCCGTGCTAAATATAGCAAGCCTATCCTTTTACATGATAAAAAATTTTAAATGAAAGTCTTTAACTGTGGAGTCATATTATTTTAGGTTTGATTTCCTTTGAGAAGGAAACAAGCATTGCCCACATAGTGGCCCTATAAAATTTTATTTTAATAAATGAATATATGAAAAATGCCAACAATATTTGCAATGAGTCACAATTTCCTTTGTTGAAATATTTTGCCTTAGGACTTAAGTAGGCTGTTGTTTCTTTGACTGTCATCAGTCCCTTCCAAAAGCTTTATATGCAGAAAGCTTTTGTTTCTACTTCACTACATGTCCCATCATACGTAATTAGAAAGTTGTCCTAAGTTTTGCTGTAAGTTGCAGTTAGTAGCTCTCCAAACTGTCTCTTGCCCCATTGTCTGCCCTGTTGTCAAAGCGCACTTGTGAACTTAAATCTGGATCTTACCTTTCTTTTTTTAGTTGACTCAGAAGAAGATGTCCAAGCCAGGCACTCCACTGTGATGGTAATGATCCAAGGAGAACTTTGAGACGAAAGCACAGGAGAAAAGGAAAATTCTTCACACCCTTGGAAATAGACAGCAGCCGTCCATAGAGTGCGAGGAGTTAACCTTAGTTCAGTGAAGATGGCCGTAAGAAGCTGGACAACCTGTCACCACTGGAGCCAGAGCATTTGTCAGCTCACAGGTCCCAAGTTATTTTGAGCTGTAGAAACCATGTGCCTATGAAACATTCCACCTGATTGGACAGAGAAAACTGAGCAAAGGGATTCCATAGCAGGACAGCACCTATGCGGGGTGGGGGCCAGCGTGTTTTTCTACCTATAGAATTTCACTGAAAGCTTGAGGCCCACTGTGCTTATTGATAGATGCTCTGCATTTCATCTGCCAAAGGAAATGGCACTCTTACCATGTATTACATTTTTAATTTTTTATTATTATCCTTAATTTTAACCAATGGGAAATTGACGCTCAATCATTGGCATATCTGAAGGGTTTTGGCTGTGAAAAACCAGTATGCAGCTGAGGTCTAACATTTTAAACATGAGAGGTTTTTTTTTTTTTTAGTAGTTTGCCTAAAAGCCAAGCAAAAGCTGAGAAGATAACTAATGTCAAAAATGGATAATTAGGGGCTGGAGGAATGGCACAGCGGTTAAAATGCTAGCCTTGTAAGTGCAAGGCCCTGAATTCAATTCCCCTGCACCACTTAAAGCTGGGCGTAATCCCAGCTGGAATCACTCCTGTACTCCCAGCACTTGGGAGGCTGAGGTAGGTGGATTGTCCTGAGTCAAGGCCAACCTAGACTACACCAGTGAGTTCAGGATCAGTCTAGGCTAGAGAGACAGACCCTGTCTCAAAACAAAACCAAAAACAAACAAAAACAAATAAACAACCCAAAAATGGCTAATTAGAAATCACAGAGGGAAAAGGAGAGGGAAAAAAATCATCAACCTGAGAATAAATCCAGGAACAAATTAATTTGAACAAGATTCTTCAGAAAAAAACCAAACTGGATACTGTTTCAAAGTCAAAGTGACTGTCTTAGGTAGTGATTACAACTCTTCTTCATGTATTAGACCCTGGGGATGACTCTTTGTGTATTATTTTGAAAAAGTCAATGGTAGATAACAAAATCGTTTCTTCTATAAGCAGTCCTAGTAAATAAGGAAAAAAAAAATCCTTAACTAGATCAACATCTGCTCAAATACTTACTTTGAAAAAAAGGTTTTTTTGGCACTAAGTTCACACATTTCTGGAACATAAATTAAAAAGAAAAAAGAACAGAGCCACCGGTTAATAGAGTTTAAGTGATGCTATCGCATTACCAATCTTGTTAAAGCCTGGGGTTTGAAAGCACAGACTTGGAAGCCAATGGTAGTGGTGGTGGTGGTGGTGACAAGTGTTATTGTTATTATCTGTGATACTGGGGATTGAACCCAGGGACTCGGGCCTCTAAGGCAAGTGATAAAGTTTCTTCTTACTTGTTAATCCACCAAATATTTACCTAATGACTATGATGTAGCAGGTATTGGGTATAAAGCAGTGCACAAAATGCACACGTTTTCTTAAGCTTATGGAATTTACTACAAAGTACTCATTGCCTTCAGTCCTCTTCAAATCATCCATGAAACATTGAATAGAAACAAAATACCTCTATCGTGATTACATCAGAGGTTTCACCACATTCTTGTTGTATAGTTTTTATTTACGTGGGCAAAAAAAAATTTGAGTAAATGGGGCAAAGGGGAGTAGCTCAGTATTCAGAGCTCTTGCCTAGCAAATGGCAAAGCCCTGGGTTTGAACCTCTAGCACCACGAAGGTGAGAATGATGGTCCATACCTGTCATCCCAGCATTTGGAAGGCTGAGGCAGGAGGATTGTCATTACTATGTTCGAGGGCATTCTGTGCAACATAGTGAGTTCAGGACCAGCCGGAGTACAGAGAGAGACCTTATTTAAAAAAAAGAGTAAAAAATTTAAATAATTCAGTTAAAAAACCTATTATTTAGTTGGGGCAGGGTGCGCATACATATAATCTCAGCATGAGAAAGGCCAAGGCAGGAAGATGACAAGATTGAGACCAGCTGGACCCTCTAGTGAATCTTGTCTCAAAAAAAAAAAAAGTCAAAACAAAACAAAAAAATCTATTACTGAGGGGAAAAAAAAGATATAAGGAGTAGCTGAATTATCTGAGTAGGTTATTCTCATTACTGAAATAATTGAGATCTTGGACTTACAGGTTCAGTTGATACGAATGTTAAGTTGACTTAATCTTGTTTCTCTATTTCCCACTTACGTGGATGCTCCAACATTTTTTTTTTTCAATTTCAAAAGCAAATCTTGAGCTGCAGGTGTAGCCCAGTGATACGGCACTTACCTAGCATGTGTAAGATTCTGGGTTTGATCCTCAGTATCAACAGATAAATAGAGGATCTTTCTTCACTAATTGGTATGCTACAAATTGATTCTTGAAAGAGGAGTGCTTATTTATACTATATGCAAGCAAATTTTTACTTCCCCACAAGTTGCTTTGATAAGTTTGCTATCCTGCCTTTTTACCCAGGTATTAAATATTGAGGTTGGAGAAAACCCATATGAAGAAGATAGAACAGACTTGGTTGGGCAGTGAAATCAGGAATCTGTATCAAATATGACAGGTTTAAAAAATAAATAAAGAATTACGGAAGGAAAAAGACAAAGAAATCCTGACTTCTCTTTTCATTTTTACCACAGAATTTTCAAATACAGACAGCATACAACATCGTCTTAAGCTCCTCACAAGAAATACTAGTTGCAAAATTTTAAAAATAAACATTGTTCAGCAATGATGGGAACCTTGTTCACAATACATCAAACTCATTTTTCAGATTTTTAGCCTTTCAAAATACTTTCTGCTCCCATACACTTCAGTCCCTATTCTTCTTATTATCAGTAATAATTACGTAAATATTATACCACAAATGGATTGGATGAGATTTTACTTGAGTTTATTGATATAAAGAAGAATCGTTAAGTCTTCGTAATACCCAGCACAGTTAAAACAAACTTCATTAGTGACAGGCCAACATAGGGTTACATGTCTTAAGCCTTCCCCATAGGGCTGAGTGACCCATCTAACACGTGTTTATTGTGGCTTGAACGTGATCCTGTGCTTGCCTTCAGCTGTTTTCTTAATTTTTTCACTCTGCTACAGAAACAATTTACTCACGTTGGGATGATCCACAGGAATGCCAAAGAGTCTGGAAAATTTGTGACGAAGGAAGTCTTCACTCAGAAGGTAAGTTTCATACTAGTAGATTCACATAATATTTTTGCATTTGGTATTTTTCCATGTTGTCATAGGCTTCAATTCTCTAAAATAAGTTTCTGGTGTATACCAAAGTTGCAATAAATTTTGCTCGAAATTCACAGACTTATATTGAAGTATACCCCTCCAGGATCACATGAAAAACCAAAACCGAATCTCTGAGTCTTATTTTCAAATACCCAGACATGATGTATTATCTGACATTTTGTGATGAGGAAAATTTTTCCACCACAGACAAGTTCTTGGTCACCTAAAACAATTGCTAGGCCTTATACCAATTCCATTATTACAGTTAAAAAATACAATGACATTCTTGAGAAATCTCTTTTTTTCATCTAAACAGTCTTGAAAATGTTTCCCCGGGAGAAAACTAAAATCACTTAAATTATTTTTAGTCCAAAATCTATTTAGCTTAAAAACTTAAATATTTTTAAAAACTAAACTGAACACCTGTTTAAAAACATGATCCTAAAAAGGAAATTTGTGAGTACCTGTCACAGCAAAGGCCCCATTCCTGTATCAATCAACCAGGATCATCTGAAGTCCAGATCTCACTGACTAACTTAAGTCACTCACAAAAGTGGCATGAAGGAAATACGACACTCCCCTGCCAGGGTAATGAAGGGTATTTACAGGGTTCCGTTGCAGATCCAGGGACAGTCATTTAGAACAGATTGCTCTTTCAGATCAACTTTAATATCTCAGTCTGTATGATGTTCTTAGCCCAGAGGGATGACGGGGGAGGGTAGTAACTCAAATGACTAAGGTGACAGGCTTCCCTGAGCGCCTCAGTTCTGTCTAGATAGAACTGACAGTAAAAACGAAGTAAAAGAAATGCAGAGCTATCCATGCATACAGTGTGAAGTGACTTTACTAAGCCCAAAACTGAAAGTGTGGTTAATGAGTTTTCTAAAATGAATGTGGGAAACAGCCAATTGTTGGACTACATGCTTGTTCCCGATTTTCCTGTAATTGAAGCATTACAGTGCATTTCCCATTAAGATATGAAAAGTGTCTGTAACTTGTGCTTTGGCATGTAGGACGCTGCAAAGTTTATACTTTTAAAAAAAGTTTTATATCCAAGAAGAAAATCTGTTCCCAGAAGTTTACAAATAAGCATCCTGGGGCATGGCTCAGCAGTAGAGTGTGTGCTTAGGATACACACGCCCCTGCCTGCCTGGTATTAAAACCTAGCGTGCAAGTACGCGCGCGCGCGCGCGCGCACGCACACACACACACACACACACACACACACACGTTTAAAAATCCAAAGCAACCAGTATCATGTACATAATACATGTATGGAAAGTATGTAGTTGATTTCTACTTCTCATCACGGTAATATAATATTTAGTTTGATATAGTTTGATATATTATCTTGATAGAAATAAATTATTCTTTGGCTATGTGATATGTATTACACTAAGCTGCCTAGGTACATAGTGCTTTATTTAATGTGTTCTCCCAACTAAGTACCGGTGAGGTAGGTAATGTTATAATTCTCATTTTACAAATGAGAACTGAAAGAAGTTGAAAGAAGTTGAAAACTTGACCAAGTGTAAGAAATGCCTGCTTAGAATTAGAATTACATACAGGGCTAAGATTACATTCGTAACCATTGCAGATATTTCAGTGATCACATTTCCAATGTAGTTGGGAAAAAATTAAGAGTTTAAAATGAATATAAAAGACATTGTCTCCCTTAGAAGCATTGTGGAGGAATACTACGTAGAATTTTTAAGTTTTCAATGTTTCTGATCAAAACCAATCCTGAAAGTCCTGGATATGACTAAACAAACAAAAAGTTGGGGAGGAAAAGTATATTCTTCCAAATATACTCTATCTGCAATGTTTTAGCTGGAACATGACTTGATGCAGTCAAGCATTTGGCATTAATATTCAAAGGTGGGACACTGGGAGGCAGTCAGAAAGCTTTCACAGAATTTTTTGTTCTTATTGATTGTAGTCAATTTGCTGAAATAGTTTAAGAACACTGTTCACTTGATATTATATTGAAATTTTATTTCTGAGCACATCAGCATGAATCAACAGTTTTGGGATATTTTTTGTTCTTTTTGTTTGCAAGTTAGGGATTTAAAAGTGAATCTAAATTCTTTTTTCCTATTTTATTGATGTGCATATATGTAATATATGTTTACATTGAATTAGAATATTTTGTACATATGTATATTGTGTCAAAATTTCAGACCCTTCCCCTGTCCCTCTTTGACCCTTCCATACTCTTCTCGTCCCCAATAGGTCCCATTATCCTCCCTCCAATTATTTCTGTGAAATGACTATATTCTGCATTTCTCATATTAGAGAAACCATTTGATATTTAACCTTCTGCATCTGACTCACTTTGCTGAGCATGATGGTCTCAAGTTGCATCCATTTACATACAAAAGCCTCAAACCTAGCTGTCTTTATAGACAAGTATTACTGTTTTGTGTACATATATCACAATTAAGGTATCCATTGGTCTGTTTATGGGTGTTTTGGTGTCTTCCACATTTTAGCTGTGAATTTAAATTCTCCCTTCATAACGGTAGCCTAGACTATGCCAGCATGCCAGGCTCTATGCAATTTCACTCATATTCTATTTTGGGGCTGCACAGATATGTCAGCTGAAATCAAAAATCGGTGTTCTCACTCACGACCCAAGTAATCACACTAACGCTAAGGATATGAGGGAAAGAAAATAAAAATTAATATTTCTTGCGGGTCCTTTAGGTCGAGGAACAGCCTGAGTTATTCTCACTTAATTCTTGGAACCCAGAATGTTCTGTTGTGTGCATGATACGGGAAGGAAACAGAGTTTGAAGAAGCACAGCCTTCTGAAAGTTACTCAGTCAGCGGGATTCAAATATGGGCCTTCTAGTTTAGAATTGTTCTCTTTTTATTGCCTTCCACTGCCGTCTTGTGAAGAGGTAATCATTCAGGTTAATACAACAATCAGAAATAACTCAAAAGAGCTAAGTTACATCAATTTTGTGTGTGTTAATGGATAAAAGTTGTGAAAAGCCAGGTGTGGTGGCATTTGTTTGTGATCTCAGCACTCTGGGAGACTGAAGAGGCAGAATTATAAGTCCAAGCCCAGTCTGGACAATTTAGGGAAACCCTGTGTTTAAAAAAGAGAGAGTGAGAGAGAGAAGAAAAAGAAGGAGAAGAAGACAGTGACGATGATGAAGAAGAAGAAGAAAGGGAGAAGTAAAAGGCTGGAGATGCAACTCAGTGCACAGGCCCTGGGTTCATTCCCCAGGACCACTACCACCACGACCAAAAAAAGTTGTGACAGGTATTACATTGGTTTTGTGAACTTGGTGTCTCCTTGACAGAAACAATAAGACAATCAAAAAATGGCATACGGAAAGTAGAAAAATAGTCCAGGGTTATTTTCACAGATTCAATAAAACTGGTTCAGTGAAATAAAAGCAAGAGCTAATACACATTTCTGAGAAGTTAACATCTTATCTCATGTCATGCATCATGAAGTTGGTAAATGCCAAATGAGATCAACTTACTGCCCAAAAGGAATGAGTAGAGAGTTAGAGCTTGGACAATACATACCCTGGAAAATTCAAAAGGAATTTGTGTTTTATATGCTTATCCAAGGTCACATCTGTACCCCTATGTGGGTCTATTTACTCTGTGTTACCTTGATTTAGCAAACTCCCCATCACACACAGCAGCATCCCTCAAGGAAGGAAGACGTGCAAAATCTTAGTTTTGCTTTTCCCTGGGTGCTGCTCATCTCCAAATTGCTCTTCATCTCAAATGGAGAACGGGTTATTTAAAGTCTAGTCTAAACAAAGTCTTCTGGCCCAAAGTAATTATTACGTGTGGTAATGCCTTGGGGAGCCTTCCCTTTCATCTTCTAGCCTGGGCAGCAAGCTTTAATCCAAAATGTGGGTGATAGTGTCACTGAGAGGGATGGTAAGCCGACAGTGTTGCAGAGAAGTCAAACACAAACACCATGGTGTAAACTGAGCAGGGGACAGCTCTCTTTGCCCATGGCCCACTTGCTTGGCAATATTTTGCACATTTATTTATTGAATATATGTATGTATAATAGATGCATATGAGGTAGTGGGAATTGAACCCACGGCCTCTGCACTGGGCTACTGGGCTACATCCCCATCCCTTTTTTATTTTGTTTTTGAGGCAAGGTTTTGCTAACTCCTAAATTGCCCAGGCTGTGCTTCACCTGTGATCCTCCTGTTTCAGTCACCCTGAGTGCTGGGATTACAAGTGAGTGCCACTGTGTCTGGCTTATTTGCAAAAAGTTATCAAGAATAAGAAAAAACACAATATCGCACTGCAGACTGTAAATATGTGTGATTATTATGTGGTAAAAATTTTTTGAAGAACAGGAAAGGGCTTGTTTTATCAGCGATGTGGTCACCTTACTCTTAGAGAACATAAATGCTCACTGGCCAGTTTTCCACACAAAGCTTTGTCTCTAAGCAGAACTTTCAAGCGAAGTTTCCTTTCCTGTCTGTTCCCTATGCATATGTTCACTGTTTATTTCACTTATTATTTAATTAAACAACTAGTGGTTACAACATTTCACATATTGCTAATTTCCACTAACTTTTCACTTACATATTTTCCTTACCCAACTAGGTAATCCCTGGAAAACCAGAGCCTTAAAAGGTTTTAGCTACCTGTGGCTAAGGGTGTAGGTAAGTAGTTAGAGTTCTTGTCTGTCATGCACAAAGTCCAGAGTTTGATTCCCCCAGCACCTCATAATAATTAGCTGGGCAGGGTGGAACATGCCTTTAATCCCAGTACTTGGGAGGCTGTGGCAGGAAGATAGTTCCAAGTTCAGGGACAGCCTGGACTATAGAGCAAGATGCTTCTCTCAAAAAAGAAAAAAAATAATAAATAAAATAAAGTTTTAGCTCACAAAAGACACACACACACACACACACACACACACACACACAATCAGATGAGGAAGGGAGCTGTCTTCCTTTTTTGTTGCTGGGATGGAATACCTGACATCCACAGCTTTAGGGAGGAAAGATTTATTTTAGTTCACAGTTTTGGAAGCTCACAGTCCATTCATGGGTGGGTGGCTGGAAATGGTGGAACCACAAGGTGGGGCCCTAGTCAGAGAAAGTGCTCATCACGGCTTGGCAGAACAGACCCAACTCTGAGAGGAAGGGCAGAACCAGCCCACACCCCTCCAGGTCAAGTCCCCTTCCATCTAGGCCCCACCCCACAACAGTACAGAGTATCCATAGCTACACCAAGGTTTTGGGGGAACACTGCAGATGCAAACCACAACAGGAGCTGAAAATGATTGGTATTTGACTGTGCACCAGTCAAAGTGAGGAACTACACCAGTCCTGGCTCATTGGATGACTTACAATTCCTGAAATAATGAGAAAGATACACATTTGCTTTCAGAAAAGACTTGATGCTACTTACAATGCCCACCTTTCTCGAGGGTTCTTCCAGAGGCATCCAGTGAGAGGCACCTTCATACTTTTACATCTTTTTGCACTGACTTTCTACCAGTTCTCCTCTGTTTCCACAGCCTGTTTTATATCTACTTCTTACTTTCTGTCTACCTCATAAAGATCAGATTTTTTTTTTTGCTTCCATTACTGCTTCTCTTGAGTTTTATACTTCATGACTTTGATCTCCATAGCTGAGAGGTGGCTTTGTCCATTCTTAAGCTCTAGTTTTTGGGATCCTTGTTTAAGACGCCAAATGAGCTTTCTGTTTGTCCAGAAATAGACTACACTTAACACACACATAATATTTTCTAATTTTAATCAACATTTTAGGTATTTGTGACCAGCTCCAAATTGGACTTACCTAAAAAGTTAGATATAATGAATTATTTAACTCTTAGAGTGACTGTACTTGAACCCAGTCAATCACCCACATTATCTGAGTGCTTCTTCCCCTCCCCCTGCAATACTGAGTTACTTCCCCAGGCCCTTTTTAAATTTTTTTAAATTTTGAGACAAGTTCTTGCTAAATTGCCCAGGCTGGGCACAAACATGTAATCCTCCTGCCTCAGCCTTTCAAAGAACTGAGGTTATAGATACCACCATGCCTTACTACAATCGAGCTTAGTTATTTATATTTAATACCTAATTTAACTTAATGCAAGAACCCAGGAAATGTAAGTCACTGTTCTCATTTTATGGAGGACGAAACCAAGACAATTATAAGCTACTGTGGTTTTTGCAAATTCAGAGATCTGGAAAAGTCTCAGGAAGTCCACTTTGAGATTACTTAGGATTTACTATGTCATTAATCTTTTAATAGGGGAAGAAACTGAAGATCAAAGAAGAAATTTCCTGAAAGCTACTGGGAGCTGTGATTCATAGCCAAAGTCCACATGATGCCAAAGTCCAAAGTCTACTATACTTTGCTGCCTTCCAAAAGCATCCATGCTCCTACGTAATACATTTAAGAATCAATTTGGAAAAATCCCATTTGTTGACTCCTGGTGTCATCTCTTGTGCAGTAAGTATTCTGTGAGAAAGTTCTTGCTTATGACTGTGTCTTTAAGTGTTTTGCCTATCTTATCTTCCAACAGGTTGATTGTTTCTGTTTTAATATCTAGGTCTTTCATCCATAAAACTAATGTTGTGAAGGACCTAACACTTGGAATAATGATGTATATGAATCAAATTTAAGAAATATGCATAACTTTTTGAAAACAAATAATGATAACTAGCACAGAAAAATGAACTATTTTATCTTTTGATATTGGTGATTGAACTCAAGGCCTTTACACTAAGCTGCATCCTCAGTCTATGGTTTTAGTTTTGATTTTGAAACAGGGTCTCAATCCTAAATTGCCTAGTCTGGGGTTGTACTTGTGATCCTCCTGCCTCAGCCTCCAGAGTGCCAGGATCCAAGCTTGCACCGCTGGACTCAGCTAAAATAAATAATTTTAAAATTGGGATTTTGATACTTGCTGTATTTTATTTGAGTACAGCTTTTAAAAATATAAAATTTATACAGGAATATGGTAGGAGTAGAAATTCCATAAGTGCTATAATTTAGGCAGAAAGCTATTATATTTATTTGGTGGTCTTTTGTTTTGTTTTGGAACTGGGTATTGAACTGAGGGCCTCAATGCATACCAGGAAAGTGCTATGCCACTGAGCTACATCCTTGGCCTGTGAGCCATTATATTTAGACCTGGAGTCCAACTCTGCCACGTACCTGAGAAACATTAAGCAAGTTAATAAATCTCTTTGTGCCTGAGCTTTCAAATCTCTAAAGGGATGGGGAAAGAGCCAGACCCAGTGACAGCACTTAATACCTGTAGTCCTAGCACTCAGGAGGCTTAGGTAGGAGGACCACTTGAGTCCAAGAGCTGATGGCCATCCTGGGCAATGTAACAAGACCCTACAACCCATAAAAAGTTAATCAATGAACTAACTTAATTTAAAAGGAGAAAATGCTAGAAGCTACCTTACAGGAATGTTGTGAGGATTGAGTTAATACTCTCAGAAAATGTCCATAAATTTTAACCACTTTACTACCATTATTATTATAAAATTTATATTTCAAGTAAACCTTGTTTAGTCTGTTTAGCATGGAGGGTGAAGTGGAGGCAGTTTCTCTGAGCTATAGACTTAAGGAAAGGCCAAAGGCTGAATGGGCCACCTAGACTAATGACTCAGACCCAAGATGAGGTCAGGTTTCCAGACTGATTCAGTCTTTGGCTTCTGTTCTGAAGCTGACAATAAGAAGGCCTATTAGTTCCAAGAGTGATGAGTTTTGTTACATGGGTGCTGCCCATTAGAGATGGGAACCAGGTCACATACTTCTTGGGTTAACCACCAAGAGTGATCCACCAAGTTCAAATTCAAACCAAGGGCAGACAGGTAAAATGCCTTGTATCTAATTACCAGGCCCCTCAACCATCTGCTTCTGAATTCTCAGCTCGCCCACTGCCAAAGGGCTAAACATAGCTAAAGGACTTAAATTATAATTTGATCTGACAACCCAGGTATCAAACAAGATTTCTTCAGCCAAATGAATAGAGTGGCAACAAATATCAGAGCAAATAATCCACTCTATGTTCTGCGCTTTATGACAAGAAAATAATAATCGAGGACATTGGTGAATATCTTGTATCTGGTCTCCTGTAAGGATGTCAACATAAGAGTGGTATTCAACAGAGATTAACAAAATTATTGTTAAGTAATTTAGAGGGAAGAAATCTAGGAAAGTGATATATATCTAAGTCTTTCCATAATCTTCATTTGACTGCATGCCAAATACATATTAAATCCCCATGTGGAAGAAGACAAAGCAGATTTAGACCTACTAAATAAATATACACTCCTAATGATATGAGGAGAAACAGGGGCAGGTGTCAAGTACAAAGGGCCGTGATGTTTCTAGACCTATTACTTAAATTCTAAAGTGGTAACATTGTATTTGAAAACTGTTTTATTGGCTGGATTTTATTAGCTATTTCTCATTTGAGTCCTGTCTGTAGATCTGCTTTAATACGCCTGTTTATCCTCAGAGGAAACTGACACACAGGAGAACAATTAACTTATAGTTACATGGCAACTTGACCCTAGAAAAAAAGAGTTATCATTTACATAGACCACTGCTTATCTTCAAGTTTGGTGAATTGTAGCCACATACTTGGAGTGTATGATTGAGGAATTATTGGAAGTATTGGTTGATTTGTATACATTATCATTTACCCACTTTGAACAAAATTTATGCCAATAGATGAAGTATCTTAGCATTATTTTGTTCAATCTCAGTTTTGTGAAGAAAGATTCTAATCAAAAATCTATTTAAAATATGATCCCCCGCAACCTTTTTTTTTTTTTTTTTACTTTGAGTTGTAGGTATAGATATAGCTCATTTTAACCATTTTTAAGTGTGCAGGTCCATGGTATTGAGCACATTCATGTTGCTGTATGCCATCACTAGAATCCATTTCCACAACTTTTCTCATCTTGAAAAACTGAAACTCTGTATTCATACACCAATAATTCCCATACTTTTCCTCTTCCAATTCCTGGTGACCATTATTGTATTTTCTATCCTAAAGAATTAGACAACTCTTCTGATTCACATAACTTATTCTATGAGAAGTAAAAATGTTTTAGAGCCAAGAGTGGAGGTGCATGCTTACAATCTCATCACTCAGGAGGCAGAGGAAGGAGGATGACAAGTTCAAGGCCAGCCTGGGCTATATAGTGAGTTCAAAGCCATCCTGGACTACACAGCAAAATTCTGTCTCAAAAATACATTTTAATTATTTTTTTCAGTTTACTTCTGATTACCAGCTAGAAAGTTCTGCCTTGAAGTTCTACAATAGGCTTATTCTTTGTGCTCTGATTTTGTCAAATTGTGAAACAGCAGATGGGAGACTGGGGTTCTGGACTGTGGTATAATTTAGAGTTTGGCTTTCCAGGATCTTCGCCAGTGATAGGACACTTCTGCACATTGTGGTGATGAAGGATTAGTCACATCACTGCATCATGCCTTTCACCTCTCACAGTTCCAAGCACCCAAGCTGTGTTTTCTTTGAATGTTCCAGGAAACTGGAGGCATTGACAGGTCTCCTTTCAGAATAATCAACGGTTAATATTTTGTGTATTGAATGATTTTTGTTCATTTGCTTGTTTGGGGGACAGAATCTCACTATGAAATACAGCTGGTCTTGAACTCACAAACTTGCTGGCTTGGATTCCTGAAGCCTAGCTGTGTACTACCATGTCTGGAAACCAGTAAGACTTTAGCTTAAGAGGTTTCTCTTCTTTTACTGCACACTTAAGTAGTATCTTTAGGAGAAATAAACCACAAAAGACAAAATGTATGATTCCACTTACATTAATTGCCTGGAATAAGTAAATCTATAAAGAAGCAGAATGTGATTTAGTGGTTTTATAGAGATGTGGGTGGGGAATATTGGAGAAAAAGAGCGCTGACTGCCACTGAGTATTTTTTTTGATGAGGGTGTATATCTGAAAATGTTCTAAAATTGATTGCAGCCATGGTTGCACACTGTAATATTCTTAAATCCACTGAAGGTTGGGTTGTAGTTCAATGGTAGAGTACTTACCTTGCGTGTATAGGACCCTGGTTTCGGTCTATAGCATAGCCAAAAAAGTCCATTGAAATGTACTTTCTCAACAAGTACACTGTATGCTATATTTCAATAAAGTTATTTTTAAATATTCTGAATTTTTAGCATCCAATTGCACAGTCCTTTCAGATTAATCTTATGAAAAACTCTCTTAATATCATTGAAAGACTTTAACATTAAGGAAGAATTGTACCTTTGAAATGCAATATAGGTGGGCTGAGGAGCATAGCTCAGTGAATAGGGTATAAGGAGGTGTGAGGCCCTGAATGTGATCCCGCAGTACTCATACTAGGTGGGCATAGAGGTGCTTGCCTGTAATCTCAATACTAGGGAGGCTGAGGCAGGAGGATTACTGTGAGTTCTAGGTCAGCCTGGGCTACCCTGTGACTTGAGGAACAGCTAGGACTACAGAATGAGATTCTGTCTAAAAAAACCAATAACCAAAAAAACCCAATAATAGATAATATAAAAGTGAATTTCAGTAGAGGGGACAGGAACTTATAGAAACAACAGAAAGGGGCATATAGTGCAGCTCACATGATAGAGCACTTGCTGAGCATGGTCAAAGCTCTGGGATCTCTACCACTACCACCAAAATAACAACAACGAAACAAATAGACATTGACTGATTAATACTGTGACTGGAAATGCATCATGCACATTGTAATATCCATCACTACTTTCTTAGGAAACAATAACAGAACATTCTAGCCCTCTTTGGGGTTGCCTATCCTTAATATGCTCAACTGCTCTGTACTTCACGAAGAAAGCCCACTGTTGCCCTCTGACACTTGTTGGTATTATCTCTCATCTTTCCCCTCTGGTTCTGCAGTATCTCATCCTTCTCCTTAAATCATTTGATGGTGCCCTTTCGTTATTCCTCTTCCACATGGGTTCTGAGACATCTTCCCTTTTACTAACACTTGAAGAGAGCTGCACTTGCACACTTCAGATTCAGTAAGGTAACAGTGATTGCTTTAGATGACAGTTCTAAGAATGAACATTAAGAATTCTGGCATCTCTTTACAGGGCAATATTAAAATTTTCAATCTCTTGCCCCCCACCCCCCAAGATGAGATATGACAGAGGCCCTTACCTGGCACAAAGAGCAGTGGAGCACCAAAGGTTGAGGAGGATTCTGCTGGGGACTCCCAGCCCCTCACCTCACTAGTTGAGGGCAGGGAAGGCAGCCGTGGCTTTCCCTTCCTGGGCTTGCCCATCCTGCTAATTTTAGGCTGCTTCCTCATGCGGCTGCCATGGGTATCAGAGCATGTGGCTCCCCTCTGAGGAGCTATTTTCTTCTATGAGCCTCACTTGTTTGTTTCCAGCTTGTCTCCCTTTTCTACCCCTCCCCACCTCGGTGGGGTTGAGTTCTTTCAACGCAAAAATAGCTTTCGGGGATGGGAGTGTAGCACATTGGTCAGAGAGACTGCTTGGCCTAAGTGAGGCCCTGGGTCTCATACCCCTTTCAGAATTATAGTCACTTTGATCTGAACTTATTTCTGGACTCAAGGGGCCAAAGAAAACTTTTATGTTAGATTTTAGTTGTATTTATTAGGAGTCAGATTTCCAAATCATGTTTACCTAACAAATATTTACTAGATTCCTACTGTGATAACATGTTGCTCTAGGTCACGAGGATACAATCACCAAGGCAGATTTCACTGATGAAATCTTGGTAACAGAGATTTTTTTTTCCAAATTTCTACTATATTCTGTATTCTCTACTTAGGATTTTAGAATATAAACATCAGTAAGTAAAGACTTCTTAGAGAACTCAAATATTTCAATATCACAGAGAGATTCAAAGACACAGGTCTTATACATTTCAGTTGAGATTTTGTTCCGGAGTCAGTTAATAGGTAAAAATGAATTTGAGGTTAGTTTTTGAATATAACATTCTACTAGGCACTGGAGGCAAATATAAATAAATAAATAAATAAATAAATAAACAAAGAACATACACCATAACTCCCCCCTTAGAAAGATTGCAATCTAAACAAGGAATAGTCACTCAACTGACAAATATTTCATGGATGTTTACTCTGCTTACTATATATGTGTTCCCAGTGTTCTCTTTTTTTAAAATTTATTTTCGAGTCTCCTTGTGTAGTGTAGTCCAAGCTGGCTTCAAATGTGCCCCTTTCTTGCCTCAGTCTACCAAGCGCTCAAATTACAGGAGTGTGCACCATGCTTGGATCAATGACTTCTGAATTATCTTTTTCCTTACAGAAGTATTTTTTAAGTAAAAAAAATCTATTTTCAGTTTTTGGAGGAATCTCCATATGGATTTCTGTAATGGCCATATAAGTTCACAGTCCCTCCAACAACGTACAAGTGTTCATTTCCCCCCACAGCCTTTCCTGCACTTGAGAGATATTTTTGAATGGCTTGTATATACTAAGCAAAAATTTCTAACAATGGTTTATCATATCCTATTAAAGAGAAAATTGCCAACTAGGTTTTCTATTATGAAACAATTGTAGGAATTCGTTCTTGAGGATCTTTGCATAAAAGATCCAAGTGACTAGTCTTCATCTAGTGTAGTGAGAAAGAAGACAGACAAGCGAATATCTTGTGAGGTGGCAAGCTCTGTAACAGAGGTGGCACCTGAGAGGATCAATCTCCCTGCTGAGACAGAAAACAGAAGTCTTTGTGGAGAGCTGCCTAAGCTGAGTATTGAAGAATGAGAACCTTACTAGGTTCTGGGAGCAATATAAAAATGTAGGGAAATAAGAGAGAGCATATTGTGTATTCCATAAAACATGGATCAAGTGTGACTGGGGAGATGTGACATAGGGATGACAGCCTGAACTGACACTGTGGTGGGAAGGTGAAGGCTGGAATAATTACAGACCAAATGCAAAGAAGTTAAGACTTCATATGTTATTGACAGCAGCAAACAAGTTGTGTGTTAAGTTAAAGGGTATATATATATTCAAGAGAGAAAACAGTATGGAAACTTGATATAGAATCTCAAGAATCTCCTTTGTTTCCCACTGAGTATTTTGCTTTTCTATGGAGTCACTGAGGTTGAAAAACCTGGAGAAGCTATTCTAGGTGTTCAGAGCACAGGTTATGCTAACAACATAACAAGACACAACTGAACAAACTCAATAAGATATTTATTCCAGTTGTACTGAGTGATACTGAACCCATCCATTATGTACTCCTATCTGTGGATCACTGTACCCTATAGGTACAAGGTACATAGCTTGGGCATGCTTTCATATGAATATAACTAAGTTACCCAGTACTTGGCAAGAGTTCCTGAGCAAAAGCCAGATTAAAAACCTGTTAGATTCACTGAGTAAAAGTACTTAGACTTTTATGTATGTACAACATACTTTGGAGTATGAAGAAATACCAGAATGATGTTCAACATAATGTTAGCAGTATTTAGTTCTTGTTTTTTAAATCATTTCCTTCCTTATATTTTACTGAATTACTAATAATAATTACAAATAATATTTTAAAACAAAAGCTATTTTAATTTTTTAAAATCAGATTTTCCCACACCAAGTAAATTTGGATTTAAAACAAGAATTTTCTCTTGTAATCCCAGCACTCTGGTGGCTGAATCTGAGTCCAGTCTGGGCTACACAGAGAGACCCTGTCTCAAAAACAAACAAACAAACAAACAAACCCCAAATCCCGCAAACCAAGAATTTTATACCAAACAGAAAAACTAAGGCTAATGATGTAGCTCACAATCCCCACTATCACTACAGTCACCGTGCCTGTGATGTGGTGGTACACACCTGTAATTCCAACTACTTGGGAGGCTGAGTCAGAAAGAGTTCAAGTTCAAGGTAAGTCTGGGACAATTTAGCAAAATCATGTCTCGAAATAGGGCTGAGAATGTAGCTCAGCATTTCAGCACATCTAGGTTCGATTTCTGGTTGCACACCCGTGTGCACACACACAAAGATGTTTCAGCATTATTTTAGTTAAACCAATTAATCCATACTTCCTAATTAATCATATGACTAATCTTTAAAATAATAATAAAAAGATGTTTTGACACTAGGAATAGTTTTAATATTCACCGCTCCATAGGATTTTTGTACTTTGTCAACATTTAAGAGCCACAGTTGGCAGCAACTTTAAGCAAGTCTTTGGAGTCAGACAAGCTACCATTGTGGCATGAGGCCCCTGTAAGTGAGTCTTGGGAACTCACCTTGCTAGGTAACGCTCTGTTTCAAGATTGAACAAACGACACTTTGTTGAGAGGGAACAGTATACCACACTTTCATTTACCAGCTTAGATTCCATGTTTATAAAGGTTAATTTTTCTTGTTTGGCTACTTACATATACACATATTTATGTATCTATACATTTTATGTAACATGTATTATGTAAAAAAAAGCAGCTTAGACTGTGTAGTATTTTCCCTGGACAAACATTGTCATTTTAATATGGCTAAGCTATAATTATCCAACATGGAGGTGGCGATGATAATTTATTTTCTAGGAACACAATGTCCTCATTAATCCTGCTTATTCTTCAGGCTATTAGATTTTACATTGATATTGTAAGGACACAATTTCAAACTCTAATAAAAATTTGACCCATAAAAACATCAGTGCTTGATTTATTTCTGAATGCAAGCTCTTAGGAAATCTTCTATTTTTCATAAAAGAAGCAGGAGTAGTTTTTTTTTTTTTTTTTTTTTTTTTTTTTTTTTTTTTTTTTTTTTTTTTTTTTTTTTTTTTTTTTTTTTTTTTTTTTTTTTTGGACTGGGGATCAAGCCTAGGGCTTTCACACTGAGCTGTATCCAACCTTGGTCCATTTTTCATTCTTGAGACAGATTCTGCTTGGTTGTTAATTTGCCTTGTTTGGGCTCAAACTTGTCAAACTGTAGCCTCAGCCTCCCAGAGGAGCCTGATATTTTCTTAAAAATTTCAATGTGCATAAAAATTATCTTTATTTTAAAGGTAACCACAATTGATTCCATAAACATAAGGAAGGTATACATACAATAAACATAAGGATTTTGGGTTGGGGAATTAAATAGCTTTTTCAACTGTGTTGCTTTCATAAGCACTTTCATGCTTAACTGAGAATTTGAAATGTCAGTCATTTCTACTTATAAAAGGTGATCAAATAAAATGCAAAGCTGTTTCCTTTATAGCATTACTTTGAAAGTTATTAATAAAGAATTCAAAAGATAAAATATTCATGCTCTTGCTAATTTCTATTTAAAAAGCAATATTGCTAATTTTACGAAGAACTAGTTATAATTAGTTTAGTGGCTATTTGAAGACAATGAGGCATGCCATTTAAAAATATTCATATAAGTAATAAAAATAAAGGGAGTTGGTCTGAGAGCTCAGTGGTAGAGGGCTTGCCTAGCATGTGTGAGTCACTGGGCTTGATCCTCAGTATTGCAAAACCAAACCCAAACTATAGAACAACAAAAGACAAAACAAAACCAGGACCCTATTTCTGACTACTTCTTAGAACTTCCCACCCTCAGATACCTCTTCTGATGCTAATGATTGAATCCAGATCCTTGAACACACATTTTGTACCACAGGGCTGTACCTTCAAGCTATAGTATCTTTATAAGACTTTCTGAAATCAGCAGCAACAAAACAAGCATTTTTTTCCTACTCATAATTATGACTGTTAAGCTCTGATATTTGAAATTCCGCCTCATTATTGCTATCTTGTATTTCTTAAAGGAAAAATACACACATTTAAAAGATTCATATTAGTATAGATTCCAACTATACTATAGTTTGGTGATGCTCCAACTCACAGAATTCTCAAATTATGGCTATGGGACAAAGTTAGATTTAAAGAATAGTTTATTGTGTATTTGTCTTTTATCTCGAAGCACAATTTTTTTCTTTACTGCCACAAAAAAAAAAAAAAAAAAACAGGGCAGTTGGGAACTCTTTCTGATAAAAAAGATTGTTGACTGGAACAATCACACCATAATTTCAAATGTATGAACACATCCCCACATACTGGTCAGGGACCACATTACATGTTCCTCTTTTAGGTTTATGCCTGTTTGAGTATCAGTTGAATTCCTGCAATTATAGGGTGAAAAACAAAAAGAATCATACAGTTATAAAAAGAGAGCATTTAAAAATATGTCCAGCCTTAATAATACAAGGATTACTGGTCTTTCATGCTGGGATACTGAGAAGGAAATTGGAGCCAGATATAAATTTAAATTGGCAAATCAGGCAGGATGATTGTGAAAGTGAAAGTTAAGAAGAGTTCCTATAATGAATACTCAGAATATTAGGGTTTTTTTTTTTGTTAAAGGAAAATCTCATTTAAAATCATCCATGTTAACATGTCCAAAAATTTATTATTTTACATAACCATTATTTGCATAAACATTGTCTCATGAATTGGAAGGTGGCTTGTTAATTCCCTTTTATTTCCACACCTCACCAAGCAGTCAGCACATTTATGAGGTAATTCAGCTGAGCGTTTTGAAATCTAGATGAATTTTAAGATCTTCAATTTGTCCTGTTGAATATTCACAGTACTGACATAAATGAATCCTTTCAGATAAATGAGAGTTTAAATGCTTGCAATATTCTAGCATATCTGAAAAGCCCTTACCACAGTCATCACAGCCATGAGGAAATATTTTAGTATGTTCAATGGCAACATGCCTGTCAACATTTCTATGAAGTCTACTCTGAAAACCACACACTTGACATACACAGAAGTTTTCCCATTTGTTGAAGGTGATTTTGCTCGATAGGCTATACTGTTCGTGTTCTCCATTGTTACATTTATTGCTTAATTCTATTAACTTACACGCATGCTCCTTTACCACATGGCTGTGCAAGTCTTCTGGATGGTTAGTTTCATGTTTGCAGAACTGACACAAGTACTGTTCATCACAGCTGTGCTCCTGGAAGGGAGGTAAAGCTCACTGCTTGAGAACTGCATGTCACACTGCTCACACCAGTTGAGGTGGTCACCGAAGTGGGTGTCTGTGATGTGCTGGTTGAGATTCTCAAAAACTACTGTCTTACAGTCCCGGTACTTAAAAATGTAGGGATCCTCTTCATACTATTGGCCTGTTCAATCAGAAGCATATTGTTGGAGAAGGTTTCCTTGTGCACATATTTGAATCAGCATGTTTATGCTTTACTAGCATATGCTGCTTTAAGTAGGAAAAATATTTACTGTTGATTCAGCAAGTTCACATTTAGAGAGGCCACTGCTATTAACTCTTGTAAAGGCTACTTCTATTGGGCAGTCACATTCAAAGCTTGTCTTTTGTCAAGAATTTTACGAAGTTTAGCTGGTGGCCCTTCTTCACTTGGGCTTGGAGGCTTTCAGAGGAATTGTTTCTGCCTCTGTGTCATGATCCTCTGGAATCCCTCCATGGCAATCTGCATGTCTTCCTCAGCGCGGACCTGGACAAGGCTCTCCCCCTGAGCTTGCTGGTTGACTGATTGCATGAGTCACACTCTTCATCACAAATTTCAGCATCCCCAGTTTTTCTGCAGAAAAGGCAGTGCAGTCTAGAAATCTGTAAGTACTGGGCTGGGAACCAAATAGTTCTGGTTTTTGCTTCTGGCCTGATTCCTTCTGCTGATCTTGGCAGGTGGTTTGATGTCTCGGTATCAGAAGTATCATCTTTGTTGTCAAAATGTTTTAGGTCTGGCTGTCTCATAGAACAGACACTGTAACAACGATCAGAAAAAATTCCATTGGTCATGTGCAATTCTGCATATTCCACAGAAATCTGAGTGACAGGAAGGGTGTAAAACCTTCCTTTTCCTTCTTTTAGGATACTGATTCATATATTTTCAATTTGATGTAATTTTTAGTACTGCAGTGAGGAAAAATGAAATTACAGGACGTTTCCACAGGTGGTATAAAAAGCCTGATTTTTCCAGCTGAAGAAACAGGCTGGGAGAGGGTCAATCCTACTAAGAAGAGGTAGAACCAGGGATTAAAATACCTGTCTCCTGCCTCCTGGTCACTGAGAGCTGTATGTGAGCAAGTCATTTGTGAGCTGTGTCACATGCAAGCTGTTTCTTGTTCTTGTTCCCAGTTTTCAGTCGCCAGTTGGAAGCAGAAGTAATCATCTAAAAAAAAGTAGACTTGGGGCCTATGACTCACAGGCTTTCTGTAGGTGCAGCTTGTGGCAGGGGCACTGGGATGGGGCAGGATGGGCGGGAGGGCCAGCGTGCAGGACCCACGTGCTCGCCTCGCTCGGGGGCCCAGTGTCCCACCTCTCACCAACCCCAAGGGTCCCTGCTCCAGCACTGCACTGGCGGAGGAAAACCGAGGCAGTGTTTGGCGTCTAGCTGCACTCCGGCCTGACCCACATCTTGTGTTGGGAGAGGCGCCGCAAGCAGCCCACACACCATCCAGTGCTGGGTGCCCACTGTGAGGGAGGGGTGACAAGGCGGTGGGTGACACCTCTCGGGTCCTCCTGGGATCCCAGCCTGGCCTCCTATCTCCCTCTTGCCCAACGCCTAAACTGAGATTATTAGTTTTTTATGTTGTACATTAACTGGTGTATTTGTTTATTTTGAAGCAGGGTCTTGCTCTGTAGTCTAGGCTGGTCCTAAACTCACAATAAAGCCGTGCATAGCTTTGGACTGACGGCAGTCCTCCTGCCTCAGCCTCTGGAGGGCTGAGATTACAGACTTGTGCTACCAGTGCACGCAGGGCTATATGTGGTGCTGAGGAATGGAACTCTGGGCCTTTAATTGCTGTGCCAATCTTCCAGCCCCAGGTGTATTTCATCACATATAAGAGTATCAATAGAACTATCTTTCTCACATATATAAAAAATAAGGGCCACAGTTTCCTCTTTGCTTTTTCATTTGTGTGGCTGGACAGAATTATTTCTCATTCATTTTTTTGGGTCAGGCCCATACCTACCTAGGACAACAGGAAGAAGATCGTTTATAACATAATTTGGAAAAAGGAAACTGCCACAGGTTGGATTATACCACCTCCTTCCAGAACTCACAGGGTAAGATCCTATATTCTAGTATTTCAAAAGTGTCTGTAGTTGCAGACAGGTCCTTTAAAGATACAATTAAAGGAATATGAAATCATGAGGGTAGGCCCCAATTCAATATGACTGATGTAAGAGCTAAGACAAGGCCAGGACAAAGATGAGCAAAAATGCGCAGGGACAGGTGGCTTTTTTTCTCTTCTTTCCAACAAGCCTGCTTCATCTTGGATTTCTGGCCTTCAAAACTGTGGGACAACAAGCTTCTGTTCCTTAATCTACTTAGTCTGTATGTCCTTTTTTACAGTAGAAAACCATTCTTGATTTTTCAAGGTTAAGGTCAAAATAAAACATGATTTTTCCTCGTCAAAACCTACCCTTCTTCTACTTCTCTTGGAAGCCATCTTCAGTTTATAAATTTTGCTACTATTAACCCAAGCATTCAAGTCAAAAAGCTGCCAGAGGCATTCATCCTCTACACACCACCAATGATAATCCTGTTAATTTTAACCCTAAAGGTTAATTTATTTTCTAGTAGGAGGTCTTGAACCCAAGGAGTACTAAATTTTTTTTTTTTAATTCGAGATGAGTTCTTGCTAATTTGCTCAGGTTGGCCTCAGCTTGTGACCTCTCTCCCCGCTTAGCCCGTTGGGTAGCTTATATTTGCCTATATCCTTGCTTTTGTCTCTTTCTGATAGAATTAGGAAAGCAGCACAGAGGTGCTCAGTAAAGATTTGTTGAATGAATTTTGTAAAAGGTTTTGACTGCCTGGGTGTGTTAGGTAAAAAGCCATAATGCCAGGCCAAAAGCCAAGCAGAAGAGATGGCCATGGAGCCCTTAGGACAGGAGATGAAATGGGGGGGAGGGGCTGTCTAGATTTGGGGGATTTACTGAGGGACTATACAAGTTGTGGCTGTGCTACTCCTTGGAGTTAGCCTTGGAAAGCAAGAAAGGGCAAAAATGACTAAAGAAGCCTTTTCCAATAGCCTACTCAAGGTGGAATCTATGATTTGGTGACAAATGATGACAAATGATTTTGGACAGTTCCATTTTGTCCTTTCAAAGTGAACAATAGAAGGATTACATTTACTACACACCCTTATTAGAACTTACGTCACTATAATTACTGGTTTTTGTAACTTGGTGATCAGAGAGTTCCTTGAAGTCATGACATTATTTTATTTACCAGGGACCCAACACAGTTCTGTGTAAGAGCTCCTCAAATGTTTGCTGAATCATGTGGTTCTGTGTAAAATCCTTGAAGCCAGAGTTTATTTGAGCTATGTCCACAGTCTCTTAAGATTCAAATAACAGAGAGAAAGGAACAAGGATAAGATGTGGGAGGTCTCAGAGAAGGTGAATGGGAAGACAGATTTTTAGGTGAGAACTGTAAGGTCAAGGAGAAGAAAACGAACTTGGTAGAATTATATGCTTTCACAAACATCCAAAATTCCAGACTAATAATCTACATGCAGAAGGTTCATAAATAATGTTGGTCTTTCAATTTTGGAACTTTAGAATGTGAACTTATTTTGAAATAACATCTTTGTTGACATTATGAAAATATGGCTTTAGATATGTAATTATATTATAAATCTAGATTAGGTGGGTCCTATGTCCAGTGACTGGTGTTATTATAAGCAGGAAAAAAGAGATCTCATACACACACAGGGAAGAAAGCTTTATGAAAATGGAGGTTGACAAACACCAGCAGACATCAAAAATTAGAAGGACCAACAAAAGAGTCTTCTTAAAACCTATGGAGAGATCAATGTCTGTTCTAAGGCACTGATTTCTGTGCTCATTAGTTACAGCAGCCCTAGGAGATGGAACACAAGGATCAAAAGAAAGTAAGAGTCTTTCAGAGTCCCAGATGAACCCCAGTTGGCATTCCTGGAATACTTAGCCCTGAAGTGTTTGCCATCAATAAAGACAATGTTTATCAAAACAGAAACTCAGTGGCCCAGCTCTCCTGGGTTTGATATCCAGTACTGAAATAACAAAACAAAAATAAGCAAGACAAACAAAAATGATACAATTCATTTAAAGGAAGTAAATAATTCAGTGTGCAATGCATAAAATAGGGATCCTTTTCACACTCAATATTTTAAAAATTTTATAGATTTACTAGCTTGACTTAAACATCAATATACTTTACAAACCAAATGAAGATTTGATTAAAGTACTATACTAACTTTTAGATTAATAAAATAATTTTGTATCCCCACACCTTAAACTTCAGTTTTGGGAGCAAGTAATGTTTCTCTTATCAACATTTTAAAACCATGATATTGTCATTTATAGACATTTGGAAAATAGGGAAGAGAAAAAATTGCTCCAAAATCCAATACAACATAATCTAACATTTTGGTATATCTCTTTTAAATCTTTTTCAAAAAGCCCGAACTGTGTCAGTTACATTTTACATCCACATAGCCCTTCAGACAGGGTAGATGCATACAGGGTGGTGGAGCTATAGACTCAGCAGTCTTCCAAATCACAATTTTCCCCCCATTTTATTGATATGTACAAGTGCAGAATTTAAGGTTTACAATGGAGTTGAGCAGTTTGTGCACATATTTTCCTTGTCAAAGTGACAAGGGCTTTCCCGCTCTCCTTTTGTCCCTCCCCTTACCCTACCTTCCCTCTCTTCACT